>CAUYQU010053847.1:0-21031 GCA_963574635.1 Cheracebus regulus | reverse complement strand
GAGGTTTTTAATATCCATTTTTAGACTGCATTCTAGCCTGGGCAATAAAACAAGAATCCCATTCTCTCTCCCTCTTTCTCGTCCTCTTTCTTTCTCTCTTTCATTCTTTTTTTTCTTTCTTTTGCTGTTTCTTTCTTTCTCCTTTTCTCTCTTTTTCTAAAAATAAAAAAAAATAAAAATAAAAAAATAAAAATAAAGTAAAAGTTCTGGAGATTGGTGGCAAAACAGTATAAAAATACTTAACATTACTGAACTACACACTAAAAATGATTAAGGTAAATTTTTTGTTTTTTTATCACAATTTAAAAAATGTAACTATCAGAGTCTCCACAATACACTGAGGAAGCCACCATGAAATAAAGATGCCGCATTTTATTTTATGGCAGAGTAAAGAAAGCTTGGGGTGTCCTCTCCAGAATTCTTACAAACATAAGAACAGGTCTGCATGGCCAAATAGAAATAAAATATCTTCCAAATATTTTACATTGCAAAGATGAAAACTGAGCTTAGAAAATGACTGTCTACACTATGAAATAGTGTGTGGAAGTTATCAAATATTTGTACAAAATACTTGAACCCCAATTAACTCTGCTTTTTCACCAGAGACAAATCCAAGTAATTGAACTGAAATTTATTACAGCGATTGGGTTTTGAACAAAGGCCCAGCAATGATAAAGCTTCTTTAGCAGCAACTACAGACATGTGGGAGTGAATACACACCTGGTTTCGGCTCACAGAGTTCTACAGTTTTATTCAAGTTACTCTGCCGAGGTAATAAGCCTTTTGTCTTCTTGTTTCACAAGGCAAGGCTACCTAGGGTTCAATGCCTAATGGAAATACATTGGGTTTTCAATACTTACATATACCTTCTTTAGAAATCAGAGACTAGCCTTATCCAACAGCTTTGTCTCTTGTCATATTTAAGCCCTTGTTTTAGGCAGCAATGTTCTACACACAGTTAATTCAGAGTTTTTCAAATTCCTCATTTGCTTTTGCTTCTTAAAGCATTCAGTATTGCTGATCATGCCCCCTTTTTGAGAAGCTCTCTACAGTTTTGCCTCTAGCTGTGGTTTTCTGTTTTTCTTTCTCCTTCTCTGACTCCATACTTCTTGCTGCCTTTGCTCCCTTACTTCTTTCTCCTCTATTCATTCAATGAATATTGACGGAGTGGGGCACTCTGAGCAGGGAGCAAAATGGATGTGAGGCCTGCTCCCGGGGGTGCAACTGAGAGATGAGAGACAGGTGTAGATCAAATCATCACAGTAACAAGAGTCAACTTGCAATGACCACCCATGCTGATGACACTAGGTCATGAGTGGTCAAGGAAGGCTGCTGGGGCTGAGATCTGAAGCATGAGTGGGTGTGTATTGATGAGATGAAAAGGCAAGGTCATAACCCCAATGTTCACTCCTCAGGCAGCCTTCATCCTTCACCAAAAGCCTTAATTTACATTGTGCCTATTGATTTACAAATCACTTTCACCCATATCTTGTTATGATAATATTTTGGATGGGGAAAGAAGGGCTTTATTAGCCCTTCGTAGAATTGAGGACACAAGGTTAGAGCCCTTAAATGGCATACCCAGAGCCACGTGGTCCGTAAGTAGCACTGCTGGACTGACCCTAAGTCCTGGAAGTATCATCTCTCTTTCTTGGTGACTCATTCACTCACCGTCACGACCTCAGCTCTCACCTCAACAGAAAACTCTTAGATCCCCCTCTTTGAAACTAATTGTTCAGATGTACATTTCACATTAGCTGCTAAATATTTCCATCTGACATTCCAATAATGTCACCTAAATAAAATATCTAAAACCATTAGTCTTCTACAAAAGCCAGTTTTGCTTTTGAAATTTCTTACATTTGTTCTCATGGTATTATTCTGCCAGCCAGTTGGGGCCAAAACCTGGATTTCATTCTCTTCTCCTTCTCATTTCACTCTGGCTCCTGGGTGAATCACCAAGTCCACTGAGGGTCCCATCACAAAGATGTGTCTATCTGTCTCTCCAATTTCATCAGCATTTCTGTTTTTTTTTAGGCTTGTTTTATTTTAATGGCTGATCTGTGTAATCACAGGGGCCAGTATGTACAGACAAAGGGGGAGCTTTTATTTCTTGGTCTCTTCCTCCTTGGACAAAGTCTTGATGATCTCCTCCTTCTTGGCCTGGAGGCACTCTTCAAGGCGCTTGCGTGCTTCCGTGGTCTTAGACCTACAGGCCTCAGCCTGGTCAGCCCTTCTTGCCGGCCTTGTCTGCCTTCAGCTGTGGTTGTGTTCCATGAGCCTCCGCTGGTGCTGGGTCTGTCCCACAGACCCTGGCGGATGGATAAAATGAGTACTCAGACACAGGTATGCAGTGTAAGAACAGCTAGGTGACTGCTTGGCTCTAGTGGCCAGAGAGCAGCCCCAAGAAGCTGGGGCTACTTGCTTTTATTCAGCGCAGGCACAATGCCAAAAACCTGGAGCAAACACAACCTGTAGGTAACTAACGTTTTTATTGTTCCCCTTTCGGGGGATTTCATGCGCACTGATCAAAGGTCAGTTCTGGTCAATATAAGTAGACAAGCCTATTTAAGACAAAGTTCCCTGCACTCTCTTGTACTACTCCTTGCCCTCTGCCTCAGGGTTATAGAACAGCTGCCTTCAGCTATTCTCCCTGGGGGCTCTGCAAAACCTTCCAACCTTTCAGAAGGTTTGTGTCCTTTCCCTATATTTTTTCCCACCACTCTGACTGATCCCCCACATGCTTGTTTGTTTGTTTGTTTGTTTGTTTTGCGATGAAGTCTTGCACTGTCACCAGGCTGGAGTGCAGTGGCCCGATCTCAGCTCACTGCAACCTCCACCTCTCAGGTTCAAGCGATTCTCCTGCCTCAAGACTCCCAAGTAGCTGGGACTATGGGCATGCCATCACGCCTGGATAATTTTTGTATTTTTAGTAGAGACAGGGATTCACCACTTGTTTTTGAATGCATTCCCCTTCACCTCCAGGTACAGGCTATGATACATGTGGTGATCAATCTTCCTAGATTCATGGTATCTTCTGAGCAGCCAGCGCAGAATCCTCATTCTCATCCACGTGACGTTCTCTGGCATTCAGGCATTGGCTACCCTTTCGCCTACCTATGCTCATGTGCCTGCCCTTCTGGTGAGCCAAGGTGTTTTTCTAACATGGAGCCGGAGAATGGACTGTCACAGGCTTGATGATGATCAGTCCATCTTTGATCAGCTTCTGGATCTGCTGACGGAGTTGGCATTGGCAATTTCACTGGTCTCATTGGGGTCCAACCAGATCTTCTCCTTGCCACAGAGGAGGACACTAGAGGTGAGCCTCTTCTGAAGCCTGAGCATACTCATGGCTGCAGCCACAGCAGTGAAAGGAAAGAGCTCCTCCATTTCTGTTCCTACTCCCTGCGTCAGTGTGTCATCACAACTGTTGGGCAGCAACCATCTGTTGCCCCTACTCTCTCTATGATACTGTCTTCCCCTCAAGGAGTTTACGGCCAAAAGGGAAGGTTAGACACATCCACAAACACCCTGAGATCACAATCCAAAGCTGAAAATGCTGTGCCATTACATAAATACTTAAGTGCCTGACATGTGTCAGGAATTCTTCTAAGCACTGGAATAATAAGAAGTCATGCTTTCTGTGCTTGAGGGGGAAAAAAAGGACTAGAACATAAGCTCCATAAAGTCAGGGATTCTTGTCTGTTTTGGTTCACCACTGTATCCTCAGCCTTTAGAACAGTGCTGGACACTTAGTAGGTGCTTAGTAAATATTTGCTGAATGGAAGACTGAATGAGCAAATTTGTAACAGCACTTCCGGCTTCACCTGGCCATGTCTTAGAGGTCCCATCTCTAGAATGCAAACATGGATAGAGGCTGAACTGGTTATTCGTTTGCAAGACAGACACCGTGTACTCATAATTTTCCCTCCCCTCTCATACTGAGCAGTTGTTCTTGACCCCAACTTAGGACCCTTTATTATTTTTCTCTTGGAAGGAGTTATTCCCCAGGGAGACTTTGGAGTCCTCATGAGAATAGATTTTTTTTTTTAAGACGGGGTTTCACCGTGTTGGTCAGGCTGGTCTTGAACTCCCGACCTCAGGTGATTCACCCTCCTTGGCCTCCAAAGTGCTTGGATTACAGGCGTGAGCACCATGCCCGGCCAAGAATAGATTCTTGTAGGCCCACGCCATCAATTCTCCTGAGTAAATGTAGACTGAACATAGATGCCTACAATCCTAAAATAGGATTCCCAACCACATCCCAAAACTTCACCTGGACTCTCACCACCTGAGATAAACCTTATTAACATTTTGATGATGTTTCCTAGATGCATCTCACTATATGTTCATCTATCTATAATATAATTTTACATAAAAGGAACGATACTATATGTAAGCATTAAAGAAAGAGGAAAGAAACATGAAAAGTGTCTCCACAGTCAAAGACAGGTTTATTTCGGAGAATAAACCTGAAAGGGGCTTCTGGCCAATTTCAGTTAGGAGTGTTCTCTCTTAATGACTAAGGGTACTTAAAGGTTTAGGAAGAGGGGAGCTTATCACAGGTTCGGAATGTTTCTAAGTGAGGGAAAGTTCATTGCAGAGTTAGATCGTCTCTGGTGGGAGGGGAGGCTGTCTCGGGGTTGGCATGTTTGTGGTTGGAGTGGAGTTTATCTTAGGGTTGGAATGTTTCTGGTTATGCTGATATTGGCCATCAGGCTGATGTTTTGTGGCTGGATATAGGTGGTTTTTTAATCAAGGGGAACTTAAAATGGTGTTTGTCCAAGATGGCAATGCTCCTGCTCTGTCAACCCAGTCCCTATAGTTATAAAAAGGACAAGGAGCTACATTTTCTTTTGGGCTACTTCCTGCTGAGGGGTGGCAGGCAGAGAGTTCTTTGGTCTCAGATTGATTATAGGAGTAACACCATCTGTAGAAGTTTTTGGGTAATTGTCTGTGAAATGGCCAC
The DNA here is from genome assembly GCA_963574635.1 of Cheracebus regulus. NCBI lineage: Eukaryota > Metazoa > Chordata > Mammalia > Primates > Pitheciidae > Cheracebus > Cheracebus regulus. The sequence continues at coordinate 16,062 of CAUYQU010053847.1, read as the reverse complement.
GATCCTGTCAGTTAAAAATCTTTGAAAAGGTTAATTAAGCAGGGTAACAACATTAGTCCTAGCCATATTATTAGGAGAGGGCCCAGGAATGGGATGACCTGTGTTAGGATTTCATTCCTAAACCAAGAATGTATTTGGTTATTTTGGTATTCCCTTAGCTTTTTAGCCCTTTCTTTAAGTTTCTCAGCAGTGTCTCTTACTCGGCCCGATTGGTTGAGATAGAAGCAGTGTTCCTCGCCCAGTGAGAGGCAGAGGACCCTTTTTCAGCCCTTGTAAGATCTAATCCCTGTCTGTTTTGGAGGACCATTCCAGCCAAGGAGTCTCGTTGGTCTTGGACTCTTATAAAGCTTCAGCCTATATCTTCTAATGAACCCTGTAGTTCTGCTGAAAAAGCTTTAAAGTATTTTAAGGAGGTGATCAATCTACTCTCAATCCAAGCCTGGAGGTTATACCTAAGGCGGCCATCAAAGAAACGACTTGGATGGCCCTCCTTTTTCTAACGTATTGGACAAATGGAACAGGTAAAGATTGATTAGGGGGAACTAGTCCAATTGGAGGGGAGAAAGATAGACTAGGGGATAGGTTCCAATCCAGTTGGTGTGATGCCACACAAACGGAAGAAGCCTTTGTCATAAATACAAGCAGAGATGTGGAAAGAAAATAAGTGAATTAAAAATGGGGTGTTTCTTTCCTGTGGTCCATTACTCCAGGTGGACAATGAGGAGGCCAGGGGGACACCCACTATAGTAGAGATACAGGAGGAGTTGTTTTTTACACATTTAATGCAATCGGATGTTGCACCATTGATACTGAAGCACGAAAAACAGTGCAAGTTAGGCCGGAGGCACCGGCTGAGGGAGAGGCTGTAAATCTGAGCTCTATTTGCCTCAGGTGATACTTGGTAGTCAACCTGGTTAGACTGAATGGTCAGGGGTGTTTGACAGTGCAGTTGCATTAGTTAGACGTTAAGGACCCTACAGGGAAATTTCTCTCAGAGGCTGAAAAGCAAAGTGGGGCTTGTTGTAAAAGGGAGATGTGTTTAATTATGGGTCCTTCCATAGGAGGGCCTTGGGCTTAAGGCGATATAGGGAGTTAACAATAGGTTTGAAATAATCTGTTGGCCTGATTGGCCCTGGAAGTGGGATAATCGCTGACCAGAGTGTCTGCTCTTTCAAAAAAGGAAGCTCCTTTTTGGAGTTTATGGAGTTATGTTTCCTGTTAAAAGGTCAAGAAGGGGTGCAGGAAGGGCTGTGTACGCTGAGGAAGACAGCAACAAGCACATCCAGCACTCCGGAGCAAGGGAAGAGTTAGCCTGCAGTAAGAGGGATTGTGTAAGGCTTATAGAACATTCTAGCTTGAGAGCAGTGAGGAGTGGTTGTATTGGTCAGGTTGATGTAATTAGGGAATTTATATAGAAAGAAACAAGAAAAAAAGAGAAAAAAGTTATTTGGGTATAAGTAAAGTCCTGGAAAGTTCCTTGAAGCCATAGATCCCATAGAACAGTAAGGAGCTGATCAGGATATATAACGGGAGCTTTGTAAGGGTATCAATGCAGGTCTGTAACAAAGTTGGTTAGGAAGTGATGAAAGTTTGGGAAAGAGACGTAAGTGGCTTTTGTTAATTTCTCCTTTTCCCCTGGGATTCAGGTGAAGCAAAAGGAATTGGGTCCTATGGAGACGCAAGAGAAGGCTGAAGGGGGTTTAGACTTGTAATATTTTATTGTTCCTTTAGCCTGTATTTCCCTAACTCTAGTGAATTTAAGTGTCTTTTCATATGTGTGTCTTTGGATTTTCGTTTCTCTATATTGTCAATTTGTATTGGTTGCACATTTTGTGTTGGGTTTTGGGTCATTTTTCCTGTCAATTTGTAATAGCTCTTCTTCTAGTTTTTAAAAATCGACAGCTTTTCTATCATATGCTTTATTAATATCTTCAAATCTATTGTTATTGACTTTGTTTACAATTGCTGTTGTCTTAAATTTAAAAAATTTTTATATAATCAAACATGGCTACCTTTACTTTTATCACTTGTGGGTTTCTATTGATCATGGATCATGTAGTTACCTAGACTTCTTGCCTAGAGTTTTAAAATTTATATCTAAGCCTTTTATTCATCTGCATATTTTATTCATCTGTATATTTTCATTTATTCGTCTGTATATTTTAATATACAGTGTAAGATAGAATATTTTTTACTTTTCTTCCAGAAAGTAGTCAGTTGTTAATTAAATGGCCCATTTTTTTCCTCCTGAATTAAATTACCACATCTGTCTATGTGAATGTCTCCTCAGAATCTAACTCTATAACTATACTGTAGTGGTTTGATTACTGTGGCCTCAGTTTCTGATTATCTGGTAGGGCAAATCTCCCTTACTGTTTTTCTTTCTCACAGTTTTCTTAACTAATAAAAATGGACTTTTTCATTATATAAGATGTCCTAACCAAAAACATACAAGGCCTTTTCAGCTATTCAAATTTATTTTTTCTCAAAAACATAATAAGATTTTTTTCCCTATATTTTCTGTTACTTACTTGTTAGAACTATTCCTAAATAATTTATAGTTTTTGTCAACATTATTATGTATGGATAAATATGCTCCCATTCTTATTTTTAGTTGGTTCCTATTAAAGTAGAAAAAAAATATTCTGGACCGGGCGCAGTGCTCATGCCTGTAATCCTGGAACTTTAGGGGGCCAAGGCAGTAGGATCACTTGAAGTCAGAGTTAGAGACCAGCCTGGCCAACATGGTAAAACCCTGTCTCTACAAAAAATACAAAAATTAGCTGGGTATGGTGGCACACGCCTGTAATCCCAGCTACTCAGGAGGCTAAGCCAGAAGAATCGCTTGAACCCGGGAGGTGGAGTTTACAGTGAGCAGAAGTTGTGCCACTGCACTCCAGCCTGGGTGACACACCGAGACTTTGTCTCAAACAAATAAAAAAGAAGGCAAAATAATTATAAGACATATTAAGAGAATGTGATAAGATATATGGATGCTACATAGATATACATAAAACAATAGCTTTTTTCTTTTGTTTTCTTTTCTTTTTTTTGAGACTTAGTTTCGCTCTGTCACCCAGGCTGGAGTGCAGTGGTGCAACCTCGGCTCACTGCAACCTCCACCTCCCGGGTTCAAGTGATTCTTTTGCCTCAGTCTCCTGAGTAGCTGGGACTAAAGGCGTGTGCCACTAGGCCCAGCTAGTTTTTTATATTTTTGGTAGAGACAGGTTTTACTGTGTTAACCAGGCTGGTCTCAAACTCCTGGCCTCAAGAGATCCTCCTGCAGGTATCTATCTGTTTCTTGACTAAAATTAAACTGTGTCTCTATATAAAAAATTAAATTATTATTTTTTATACCTACTTAGAATTTTTATTAGGAATAGCTGCCAAGTTGTAGCAATTATCATTTGAACATCTGCTGAGGTTTTTCTCCTGTAGTTCATCAGTGTAATGGATTGCGTTACCAGGATTTGGATATTGAACCACTCTTGCAGTTGTGGAATAAACCTTGCTGTTCACTGTCTTTTATTCTTTTGATATAATGAAGACCTATATAAGCTAATATTTTATTTACAATTTTTATTTCTAAATCATAAGTAAAATTAGTCTATAATTATCATTGTAATTAACAAATATTAATCTATCCTTTTTTCTTTCTTATGTTTTGGTATTAAAATTGTATTGGCTTCCTCTGACAGTGGAAATAAAAAAAAGAAAAAGAAAAGAATAAAAAGAAAAATAAAATTGTATTGGCTTCAAAATATGAATTTAAAAGATTTTTATATTTTGTCCCATGGGGTGCTAAGAAAAAATAAAAGATTTTTATATGGCTTGGAGTAGTTAAATCTGCATTTCTAATCAGCATCTAGGTGGTTTTAATACTACTAGTCCTTGGACACACTCGAGTAGCAAGGGTTTAAATAATTTAACATTGGGCCAGGTGCACTGGCGCACGCCTTTAGTTCCAGCTACTTGGAAGGCTGAGGCAGGAGAATCAGCTGAGGTCAGAGTCTGAGCTGCAGTATGCAATGATCAGGCCTGTGAACAGCCACTGCATTCTAGCCCGGGCCACATAGCCAGACCCTCTCTTAAAAATAAAATCACTTTACATTGGAATTATCAGACCTTTAGAGGTAAATTCTCACACCTTTAGAGCTGAGCTGAAACTCAGCTACATATGTACAACTGTTATACATCCATTTTAAAAAAAAATGTGCAACTATTATATATCAGTTAAAAAAGAAAAAAACAAACTTAACTATAAGGCCATCAGGCCCTAAGGTCTTTTCAATAGTAAACGTCCAATCACTTTACCATTACTTCTGTAATAATTGGTCCATTCATATAATAACTGGTCCATTCATGTTTTCCCACTCTTCTTGAATTAATTTAAATAGTCTGTATTTTGCCCAAAAAAAAAAAAATCATATGTTTCCTATAGCTTTTTATATTCACTGTCATAGCATTGCCTGTGGTGAGTCATTTTTTTAATTGCTCATGTACCCATGGTTATGACTTCAGCTTCGTAATCTCTTTTTTCTTTATTCCCTCTTCAAACTTAGAAGCTGTTTATCTATTTTATTTATTTTTTAATTTTAGGCCACAGATGCTAGAGCATGTTCATCTAGTTTTTTAGTCTATTCAATAAACATTTGGAGTTGTTTTCAGTAGATTTAACATATTTAACCCTCCTACTGTCATTTATTCTCTTTTTTCTGTGTCATTAATTCTAAATTTAACTTTTGTCAATTTCCATTTCCTGGTTTCTGTTTCTAAATTTTTGAGAGGAATAGTTAGTTCCTTTAATTTTTGGTTTTATTTTTAAATTGTGAGGCATTGGAGAACTCTAAAGGTTCTCTGAATACCATCCTCAGGGTCCTGTCTGGTGCGATAGAAAGTGATTTCCTTTTCATTGGTTTCCAGATACTTAGTGAGTCCCTTTTTATTTCCTTTCTGATCCAAGACTTACCTAAGAGTTTGTTCTTTAATTTCTAACTACAAAAGGTTTTTTAGGTCATTTTTTATGATGTATGTATTTTTCAGTTTTTGATCAGAGAATATGACCTATAAATTCTGTTGTTGCTGTTATTAAAGCTTTCTTTGTCACCAAGCATATCAAAAATGTTTATGCAACTTTTTCATTTTTATGAAAAAAAATATTTTTTTCCTGAGCTCCATGTTCATGTAGAAAAAAAAAAATCTATTTGTGAGATGCAAGAAGTCTTTACAAGTGCTACATCAAATTATTTGATTATTCAGTTCATCTGAGTAATTTTTTGACTAGTATAACGGTGTATTATTTTGTTGGTCTGGATGCTTTTTGACTATTAATTCTGGATAATTGTGAGAAAGGAATTTTGAAATCTTTATTATAATTGTACATTTATAAAGCTCTTCTTGCCTTTATGATTTTAGCTGCTAAGTTCTTTGATGCCCAGGATTGCTGTGTCATCTTTATTATTTGTGCCTTATATCATGTGGAATGTTCCTTTGACCATACTCTCAGTGCTTTTAGCCTCAAGTTTCCCCTGGTCTGATACTGATGTTGCCACACTTGCCTTCGTTTTTCATTTGTGTAATATGTCTTTGCCTATCATTTTATTTTCAGCCTTTTATTATCACTTCGTTTCAAGTATAAATCACTATTTCCAATGACCCACATCTCCACCTTAATGTTTTCCTAATACTTCAAGTTTAGCTTTCTAACACTGAGCTCATTTTCTCTGTGAAACCTTTTTCTTGTCTTTATTTTTCAGCTGAGTGGTGATGGAAAGCTTTTGCTGAGAAGCACCTAATCACTCTTGTTCTGAATCTATTCAGCTACAGTATCCAGATACTCTTCTGCTGGGTGCTCTGTCTCCCACTCAGCCCAGGAGCTCAGATGGTGTTCCCTCATGCCACTCCAGGGATGGACATGTGACTGCAGCCTGGCCAACTAGACATCGCCTTCTTCTAGCCTCACAGGATCCACACAGAACTAATGCTGTGCAATCGGACTCCAGAAAATGGCCCTTCTCTTTCAGAAGAGGCACAGAGCACAGCCCTTGTTGAAAATCAGACTGCCGGGCTCACATCCTGGCTCTGTCTCTTATTTGAAATTTTGGCCTAGTTACTTAGACTGTTTCCATGTTGCTACCTGTAAAAATAGCACCTAACTCACAGGATTGCTGTGAAAAGGATATATGAATATGTGTTAAAATGTAGAGCAGTGCCTCTGACATAGTAGCAAATACAGGTGTTAACTGTGGCTTTCATCTTCCCTTGCCCGGGATCTGGGAGGACAAGGCTGAAGCTATTGACAGACAGGGTATGTGAAGTTGAGAAGAAACAAAACCAGCATAAAGGAGAGCAGAGAGAGAAGAGACCCCGGGGCCCCGAACATAGGTTTGACTTCCTGGAAAAAGTTCATCCTAAAATTGTCTGTACTCAGGATTTTTCAGTTGCATAAGCCTTTTTGCTTAATATTCTGTGACTTGCATCAGAAAGAGTCCTCACGGATACAACCATTGACCCGTGTGCCTGGCCAGAGGTGCGGGAACCGTCTTCACTTCCTCCCTTTTCCTCACTGTGCACATCTGGTGTGGCAAGTCGGCACATTCTACTTCCTCAATTTCTTTTCACCCTGGTTCCTTTTTCACTCCTCTAATTAGAAGGGAGGGGCGGGAGGGAGGGTAAGGGAATGAATATTTGCTGAGTGCCTGTTAAATACTTATAAGACTGTGCTAGGACTTGTGAACTTTTTAACCCTAACAACAGCCCTATGAGGAATCTAAAGCCCAGAGACAGTGACTAGCTAGTCCAAGGTCACACAGTGGTGATACCAACTCCAGAGACCACATTTGATGCCACTATGTCATACTATCTGGACAAACATTTGCTGAATGGCTGATACCTACAACGGCAATGCCTACAGAACTTGCTCCAGTCAATGCCCTACATGGCATTGGCCCACTCAGTCTTTTCTGAAGATGACAATGACCCTAAAGCAGCCTAATCATTGTCAGGAGTCACACACACAATGGTCCTGTCCTGTTTCTCTCAGGGAGTCATCAACCACTAAATCTACCTATTCTCTGCCCAAAAGCTTACTGAGCCTGTTACAGAGAAAGGAGTCACACCAGCCAGGTTGGGCCATGCCACATCCATCAATTACAGAGAGACAAACAATGGCCTGGAGATTTTCCCAGCATGAATTCACACACACACACACACACACACACACACACGCACACACACACATATACATTCACTTACACACACTCTAGTCTACCAACCTGACTCCTTAAAAATCTAGCTCTCTACTGAGACTTTCCTGAATGGCCCTGTAAAAATATTTCTACCACCATTCCTGGGCTCTTCACAATGTCCATTAGAAAGTGTATTGCTTATTCCTCAAGTCTGCTGAGCTCACGCTGGGATGGTGGCCCTCGACCCAGAGGCTCATCCCCACAGCCAGCACCTGTTCTTCCTTTGGGTCTCGGCTTCAGGGAGGCCTTTTCTGCTCATACCACTTAAGATAGGCCCCACTTCCTTCCACCACCTTATTCAGAATCTCAGCCCATTGATAGCTTCCTTTGAAGCCTTTAGAACAACATGCAAATATTTGTTTCACTTGTGTGCTTACTGCCAGTTTGTTTGTATTCAGATGTGTCTGTCTTGTGTCTTTCTCCTTTATTAGAATGGAATCAAATGGCCATCTTGAAAGTAGAAAACCTGCTTGTTGCCATTGTATCCCTAGCACCTCACATAGGCTGTAAGGCCTTTTAGGCTAACATGGATGCTATGTTAACCTCTGTGACCTACATGGACACTCCAGATGAGTTCCTGGAAAATCTGAAGTAACTGGAAGACCATGAAAAGAGGAAGAAATGATCAACCCCTCCTTAACTTTGAGACATTCTCTATTGTTTCTTATTCCCGCCCCAATTGATAAGGCCATTGGACTTTGTATCGGACCTTGGTCAACCTTGTGACTCCACACCCTTCAACCCCCTCCCAGCTTGCAAACCTATGACCCCTCCCAGCTCACAGAAAACCACCCTAAACTGTAACTTCTGTAACTTTCTTCTGCCCACACCAAACCTATAAACCAACTCCTATCCCACCAACTTTCACTGACTCCCTTTTGGGACTCAGCCCTCCCGCACCTAAGTGAATAAACAGCCATGTTGCTTGCACAAAGCCTGTTTGGGGGTGGGGTTCTCTTCATTCAGAGCGTGCATTTTAAAGTCGGCTTCTTGTGTATATATAGTGGGTGCTCAATATGTACTTGTTGAATTAGTGAAAAAAAGAATCTGAGACTTGGAACCCAAAGGGCTGATTTTATCCCAATCACCAATGACCTGGTGGGGCCCTTTTAAGCTGTGCAATTGGAACAAATGGGTGAAATCCCCAAACTCTGGATCCTTCTCCATTTGATAGACTTTGGTTTGTCTCTGAATGATTTTGACATTCTTTTTCTATTTTGTGTGGCTGGCTTAGACCACAGTTCTAAAGGCATTTTATTTTATTTTATTTTATTTGTTTATTTATTTGTTTATTTTTGAGACAGAGTCTCACTCTGTTGCCCATGCTGGAGTGCAGTGGTGAACTCTCACCTCACTGCAGCCATGACCTCCTAAGCTGAAGCAATCCTCCTTGCCTCAGCCTCCTGAGTAGCTGGAACCACAAGCATGAGCCACTACACATGGCTAATTTAAACAATTTTTTTTTTGTAGAGCTAGGGTCTCACCACGTTGCCCAGGCTGGTGTTTAACTCTCAAGCTCAAGCAAGCCTCTCACCTTAGCTTTCCAAAGTGCTACGATTACAGGCATGAGCCACCGTGCCCAGCCTCTGAAGACATTTTAAATGTCATCCCATGGAATCCTAAATTTCTCTTATGCTTTTGGCTTGGCCTAAATGATATGGCTCCGATGAATGGAAGAACACCAGGGCTTTTGTCTCACATTGAATTAGATAACACAACTCTGACACACGTGGAGTGGTTCTAAGGAGCAGACAGTTAACAGGCAAGAAAGTTATGGAAGAAGGCAGAAGGAAGAAGCTCCCCATACAGAAACAGAGGGAGGGGGGCTCCAAAGCCAAAAGAGGAGACCCCAAGTGGAGCAGAAACCAGCCAGGTATATGTAGAGGCTGGAGGAGGCGGTGGTGTCTGACTTGCATAGGGCTCACGGGATTGGTTTGACCTGGCATGTCATTCATGTAGCCCATGAAAAAACTGGCCCTCCTACCCTAGTCTTTTAATATGCAAATAAGGGCACCATGATGTTCTACATATGTGGACATATGTGGGGGTGATATGTTGCCAGGCACATATGGGGGCAAGAGCAAGGAGCAGAGGGCAGGAATCACCATGTTTGGGTGGATCCAGTTTCTAACGGCCTCCATTTGCATATCAAAGGTTGCCAGCCTGGCTTTCCTGCTAGACAAGAAACATTTCTGACTTTAAAAACAAAAACTTTCCAATGACCCCTTTCCTCTCTATCTTCCTAAAATAATCTCTTAATAACTACCACATTAACTCTAAAGTTGTGACAACGGCAAAGCCCCATCCGTCTCCTTCAAAGGGCTGGCATTCGGATGGGAAAGGAGGCCGATGAGCTATCCCACCTTGCCTCCAGGAGAGGGGTACCCAGAAGACAGAGGAAGTGCCTAAAAAGCAGAGCCATGTCCTAGGAAGGGCAGGGATGGCAACAACTCCATGGCATATCTTCCATGCATCCGGGTTCTCTTCCACAGCATTTCATTTCATCCTAACCGGTCTTGTGCAGTTGACGTTTTCACCATCATTTTGTAGTAAACAGTAGAGGAAAAGCATGGCCTTTTGTGTCAGATAAGCCTAGGTTCAAATTTCATCCTCCCAAATTATCCACTGTAGGTTCTTGGGCAATGAGAGAAGATATGGGGGGGAAAAATGTGTTGTTGTTTTTTTTTTGAGACAGTCTGTCACTCTGTCACCCAGGCTGAAGTGCAGTGGTGCCATTCAGCTCATTGCAACCTTGACCTTCCGAGCTCAAGCAATCCTCCTGCTTCACCCTCCCAAAATGGAACCACAGGTGCATGCCACTGTACCTGGCTAACTTTTGATGGAAATGAGGTCTTGCTCTGTTGCCTAGGATGGTCTCAAACTTCCGGGCTCAAGTGATCTTCCTACTTGTACCTCCCAAAATGCTGGGATTATAGGCGTGAGCCACCACACCTGGCCCCAAGTGCTTTTTCCTACCCTCTCTCACCACTCACTACAATCAACACAGCACTTCTAACACCTGATGTGTGGGAAGTCTTTCCCTGTACACCAAGCAGTCAGTCAGTTCTGACACCAGCTGGGTGTCCTCTTTTTCAATTATGACACTATGTACTTGGAGACAGTGTCAGATTCCATAAGTTAAGGGCTCAGTCCCATAAGACTATCTCCAATTCATATGCCAATCAAAAGCCCCAGGTTGTAGCCTATACTTCTGGCTGACTAGCTGTAAGTCAGGGTTCCCATAACTCCCTCTTGGGTTCAATTAATTTGCTAGAGTGGCTCACAAAACTCAGGACGACACTTACTTACATATACTGGTTTATTATAAAGGATGTTCTCAAAGAATATCAATGGAGAGCTAGGTAGGGCAAGGTATGCAGAAAGGGATAAGGAGCCTCCCTACCCTCTGGGGCATGCCACCCTACAGGAATCTCCAAGTGTTCAGCTAATTGGAAGGTCTCTGAACCCAGTCCTTTGGGTTTTTATGGAAGCTTCATTATGCAGGCAGGATTAGTGTAAACTAAAAACAAAATTCTAAGCCCCCAAATTGACTGAACAGACATCTCTTAGCCAAAGGGACCCCAGAGTAAACTTGAAAACTAAGTTCTCAGCTATGATGGGATGGGGGATCAGACACACTCTGTTATTCCATTGTCCTTCACTAACAATGATTACGCTTTCCTCCCTAAAGGCGTAACAGAAACCAGACCTTCCAAAATCTCTACCACTGATGACAACCAACCGCCTGATGCTGACCTTTCTGTTTTACCTGACCACCAACCATGGAGTCATTTTGGCCAGTCTACAGAGAATGCACAGCAAGGGTTTTTGTGTCCTCTGTTTCACCTTTTGATGTAAGAGGGCCAAAAACTCCACCTTCAGGTAACCTCCACGCCTCCATTTTCTGAACAGGGAGAAGCATGAATCTCAATTGCACATGTGTACATTTCTCCCCTCATAAACATTCATGACTTTCTGACAGCTTATAGATATGTATATTTAGCCACGATGCTCAGTATAAATTCATATTCCCTTAGCCCCTGCCTGGAAGTGTCTGTTTCTGGCTTCTGGGGGGAGGCTACACTTCTCAGCCTGTCAGAATGGCCATCCTGCAGGAGGAGCTATAAAGAGAAAATAAAGCTCTCCTTTCCAAATATATGAACCCCATTGTTCTCCAGTTGACATTGGTTAGATCACAGCCATTGGTTATTAGCTTAAGCTTCAGCCCCTGTTCCCTCCACGAGGCTGGGGGATGGGGCTGAAAAGTCCCAGCCCTCTTATTTGTACCTCAGTCTTTCCTGTGACCAGCCCCATCCTAAAGTTACTTAAGGGCTTCCAGCCACAACTCAACTTGACACACAAAAAGACACTTACTGCTTTGGAGATTCGTAAGACTTCAGGAGTTGTAGATCAGGAAACAGGGATGAAAACCAAATGTATATTTACAGTATTACGGGCAAGTTACTTAACTTCTCTGGGCTTCATTGACTGATACTTATAATGAGACTAATACCAACGAGAGTTGCTATGAGTACCAAGTGCTAAAGATGATAGATAGATAGATAGATAGACAGATAGATAGATTCATCAGAATAAAATAATACCAGCTTTGGCAACATAGAGAGACCCAGTCTCTACCAAAAACTAAAAAATTAGGCATCCATGGTGGCTTGTGCCTGTGGTCCCAATTACTTGGCTGAAGTAGGAGGATCACCTGATCCTAGGAGGTCAAGGCTGGAGTGAGCCACGGGAGTGTGCCACTGACTCCAGCCTGGATGACAGAGTGAGACCCAATCTCAAAAAAAAAAAAAAAAACAGGTTTTGTATTTGGCACATACGTGGTGTTCCATAAATCACAGCACTTTTTAATTAAGAGATTTACCCAAGGACTGTCTTGTTGAGTGGCCTAGAACTTGACGGCTTCTTGCTTTGTAAGATCCTAAGGGTACTTCCCATGTCAGCTGTGTGGTTCATCTCATCTCTCAGGTTCTGAGTTCTTCCAGGACAGGGATAATGTCTCCTACCTTTTTGATTTAGTGGCCTGTATTTAGAATGACTTTACTTACATGCTAGTCCTCAGAAATAAGATACCATTTATTATGTGATATTGAATTTTCTACTCACTGGTATGTGTAAATGTTAATAGATTAGGCAAATGTCCCTCAGACATAAGTAAGCACCATTTTCCACTTATCTTCCATCTCTAGGACCAACTCTCTCCATATACACCTGACCAGAGAGACCATAAAACAGGGTTTTTGTGATGAATCATTTGAGTTTTATGTTCAAATGTCATGAAAGGAAATGCAACTTATTACATCACATGGATAGGAAAGAAGGACAATTTAACCTCAGCTAAACTGAGGGATCCTGAAAACATTTGAGGTTTTATACACAGTATTGTGTATATGTGTGCCTGTTTAATGACACATTAAGCAACTCATTTCCTCTCTTATCCCTCCACCCAGCTCCTGAGAACTGCCGATTTTCCCCGTTATCGGTTTCTGTTAAATCCATCCTCTTGCCTCCCATCCCTTTGCAGGTACTCAGCATCCTTCGCTTGCTGTGAAATGCTCCTGCAGTGGCTCTCAGATGTCAGTCTTACCTTCTGGAACCCAGGCTCCACACCGGCACCAGACCAGTGTCTCCAAAATGCCATTGATCTTGTCCCTGCTCTGCCACCCAGTCCTTCAATATCGCCTCTTCTCTTCCCATACAGCTCTTGGAACATGAGGCCCAACAACCTGGTGTTGAGCTCAGAACACTTTGACATGCTGGCTACTTTAAACCAAGGGAGATTAGAAGGCCTCGGCAGCGAGGTCTCTCTGACCTGCTCCCATCGTCCTGTCTCCCACCAGTCTTTCTCCTCTGACATGATTCATAGAAACCAGAATTCCTCTTCCCCAAAGTGGGTCATAGAAACTAGAACCCCTTGCCCCCAAAGAAAGCCATAAAACCAGGAAAGGCCATTCCCTTTTCCTTATCCCTTCTCCCTTAAAGACCCTCATTTCAGAAGGGTCCTGCTCCATCCCCACACAGAGAAGCCAAGAAAAATCTGAACAGACAGGCCTTGCTGGATTCCCCTCCCCTGCGCCAACCTCAGCTATTACCATTAGATCACATTCTTTTCATCTAATTATAGTCCTACATGGCTAGCCATTCTTCATTGACCCTATACATTAAAATAGTTTTTCCTAGGTCATTGGGTCTTTATTTCTGAAGACTCCTATATCATGTAAAACTTTGATTAAATAAACGTGTTATGCTTTTCTCTTATTAACCCGTCTTTTGTTATAGGAGTGTTGGCTGTGATCCTTATCATAGGTGAGAAAAGACGTCACCTTTCTGCCCCTATAGTTTCTGGCACCTAAAATAGGGGTGGCTGAAACAACTAATTTGCTCTGGAGCCTGCAAAATAGATCCTGGGACAACTGACAAACAGCCAGCAAAGGAAAGGTAAAAAATTTTTTTACCAGGGTCAGCTCTCCCGGACCTCTGCCTCTGGTGTTCAGTTAAGAACTGAAGGTAAAAATTTCTTGATACCTTCCATTCCAAATTTAGGTTAGCAGGAGAAAATCATTTGTTTGGATTGTGACTCGTGTAAATTTGGTTTTGGGATACCATTTGATATTAATTCTCTCCCTCTCAGGGACAGCTATCTTATTCCTGTTTGTCTCATTTGTGTCCTGAGGGTTTGGCTTTGTGACCAGTGGGAATACTCCGTCTGGTCTCTGCCATCAGGAAGGCAAAGTATCAGCATGCATCAGGCAGCCAGTTGAATAGGCTGGGAGCCTCTTCTCTTTGTCAGAGTGAGTCAGCTCTCAGATGAGTTTGACTTACTAAGAGGTCCCAGTTCATAAGAGGCTTTTGCTGTCTCAACTTTTGTTGCTTGGTCCTGTGGCCACAAAGTCTTTCTTTTGACGGTCCTTGAGAGTGATTCTGCACCTCAGGAGGGCTGCCTCTTTTGAGTAAGTCTCTTTCATCTTTGGTTAAGTTATAAAACACTTACTGGTTTTGATTCTGTAATAAGTCACTTGGTAAATACCTCTGGTTTAAATGGGAAAAAAAAAGCCAGGAATATTTGTTATTGTTCCAGCTGAAATCTAATAATAAGAGACTTGAAAGGGTTTTGTTTTGTTTTGTTTTGTTTTGTTTTGTTTAGGAGTTCTGTGGTCAGAAGTCAGGTTAATTGGAAACTGATATTCAGGATATAATTTTTTAAAGTTATTTCTGTTCTCTCTATTGGATCCTGCTCACCCTAGGAGAACATCTCAGTTCACTGATACCCTGTTCTTAAACCCCTGCAAACTATATGCTCGGTCTTTCTGCCCACTTCCTTCCTTGTTGGCATAATTTTTGCTAAGGATAATGTGGAACTTCATTAAGGAAATTAAAATTTCTCCAAACTGACTCCTAAAGACTTATTCTTCTATTTACTTCTGTCCTTCCTTTTGCTGCCTTTGATCTTCTATTCAGGTCCTTTAATCCTTGACATGTTCCCCTTCAAGCCCCTATCTCCTCCATTTGGTGATCAGTGGATGGAAAATTACTAAAAGGAAACATCAGAGGTAAGAAGAATTGAGGTTTCTATGGCTAAACTTTGAGAAGCTTCTGAACCTTCTCTAAGGCCCATCTCTGTACTTCCTTGTACCCTATAGTAAATTCCTGTAAGTCTATGTTGCCTTGACATCCATTTTGAATCCTTCTCAGTCTCACCTAATTGACTCACTCTCCTCCTGGTCAGGCTAAAGAGTGGCTCTTTTGATAGGCCCATCAGGACAGGGGTAGAGTCTATAGTCACTCTCTAGAAAGAAATCTCAAGACCAAATTAGTGAAAAATGCAACAATTCAGTTTTAGCAGAAATAAATGTCTCATCCATTCACATGGGTCTTTGTGGACAGTTAACTGCTAGACGTCCTGTCAGTTGCCAGCCTAAAATCTAGTCCACAGCTTCCATAAGATTGACCTCTGATAATAGGTTTTCTCTATTCACTGTATTTAAGAAAGCCTGTTATCAGAGAAACTTTGAGATATAAATTTCCTACCCTGTTTTCTCTAGAACTTGATGGTTAACCTTTGGAAATACAAGCTTCAAAGAGATAATGATCATCTGAAAGAGAACTATTTAGAAACTGGTCAAATAAAACATTTAAACTCTTTTTCCACAATACTTGGGAAAAAACTTGAACTGTCTGAGCAGGTAGCCTCAACTTATCCCATTCACCAGAACTAGTTAGTAAGTCTTAAATTATCAGACCTGGCACAAAGCTAAAAGTTTTAGAATGAAAGCTGTAAAATGTTTCTGTCTGTATGTTTATATTATT
Organism: Cheracebus regulus; assembly: GCA_963574635.1. Classification (NCBI taxonomy): domain Eukaryota; kingdom Metazoa; phylum Chordata; class Mammalia; order Primates; family Pitheciidae; genus Cheracebus; species Cheracebus regulus. Next base: position 490 of record CAUYQU010053847.1, on the reverse strand, counting down.
AAATATAATATAGACATATATTTTTGCCTGGGTTTACTGGTTATACATGTTTGTGTTGTCTCTGTCAAATGTTTAAAAGTGTAAATTCAACCTAAGAGCAGAATGCACACTAAAAATAAATTGCCTAATGCATGTCAGTCATGGAGAAAAAAAAAGAGAGGAAAGAACCATGTTTAACTTTTTAGTTTCTTGGCTTCTGTAGTATTTTTGGCACTTGCCTGATTTACCAATAACAACAAAAAATACTTAAGATAGTGGCCAGCTTTGTTTAATGTTTCATAAAATTTTCATTAACAGTTCAAGCATAATTGTTAAGAATAATTAAATGAATACAAGTTGTATAAAAGTTTAAGAGAACACATGGACACAGGGAGGGGAGCACTATACGCTGGGGTATGTTGGGGGGAAATAGGGGAGGGACAGTGGGGGGTGGGGAGTTGGGGGGAGATAGCATGGGGAGAAATGCCAGATATAGGTGAAGGGGAGGAAG
>CAUYQU010053844.1:0-40239 GCA_963574635.1 Cheracebus regulus | reverse complement strand
CCGAGAACTACACCAGAGGGCACACTCTTGCCCCCCCCGCGGCTCTGCCGAGCTCCTCCTGGGTCTGCGGGTGGAGGGGCTGGGGGTCTGGACTCCTGGGTCTGAGGGAGGAGGGGCTGGGGGCCTGGACCCCTGGATCAGAGGGAGGAGGGGCTGGGGTCTGGACTCCTGGGTCTGAGGGAGGAGGGGCTGTGGGTCTGGACTCCTGGGTCTGAAGGTGGAGGGGCTAGGGGTCTGGACTCCTGGGTCTGAGGGAGGAGGGGTTGGGACCTGGACTCCTGAGTCTGAGGGAGGAGGGGCTGGGCCTAAACTCCTAAGTCTTGCAGGATGGAGGGAGCTTGCATTTCGGTAATTTGGGGTCTCCAGGGGGAGTTAGGCCCTTGGAGCTTGGCCCCTGGTGGGTGTATCTTCAGGGATGAGGCCTGTGCTCCCCTCTAACCTTGGAATTCCCTCACCTGACCCCACACCCTCCAGGACCTCAGGCACCTTCCCGACCTCCGCAGTAGCCCAGGGCTCCCAGCTGGTCATCCACGCGGTGGACAGCCTGTTCAACACCACCTTCATCTGCACGGTCACCAATGCCGTGGGCACGGGCCGAGCTGAGCAGGTCATCTTTGTCCGAGGTGAGTGTGTCTTGGGGGCCGTGTGTGGAGACCTGGGTCCGTTCCCCTGGAGTTCCACCCTTCGGGGTTTGGGGGCTGCAGGTGGGGAGGCTGTGCGCCGGCTGGGAGGCATGTGGACCCGCCTGGCTGAGGAGAGGGGAGGGTTGGCTTTCCCCTTGTGGCCTCAGGCTGGGGTCTGGATTTGGGGTGCCAGGGTAGGTGACTGCAGCAGAGACGGGGGTTGACGACTTTGCTCAGGGTTCCTAGAAAATAGAGGCCTGGGAAGGGTCTAATTTCATGGAGAGATCTAGGGAAGCTGCCCCGGGCTCCAGCTTGTGAAAAAGACGCACACCCAGAGTCAGGCACGCAAACCTCAGAGACAGAAACCAGGAGCTCCCACCCCTAGAAACACAATCTGACCCCGAGGCTTGGAGCCCGAGAGAAGAAGCGCGAAGCCAGACCGTCAACCAGTGACTGAACCCGGGCCAAACTCACAACTGTGGAGCCCACAGCTAAAGGGAGGCCAAGACTGTCACAGAGCCGTGCTCCCCGGGACAAAGAGACCCATGGGCCCCGGAGCTGGGGCCAGAAACCCCTCCTGTCAGTGCCACAGCTGGCAGGACCACAGCCACAGACACTCCCTGTGCTGTTCTGTCACAGAGACACATTAGAATCCAGACACACACCAAGACGGTAGCCTTGCAAACCCATTGTCACCAAGACACACACCCAGGAGGACAGTGGCGCCAGCCAAGACAGACTGAACGAAGCCAGATCACACCTGGAAAGTGACGTTTTTTTTCTTTTTTTCTTTTTTTTGTCTTTTTTCTTTTTTCTTTTCCAAGTAGCTGGGATTGAACTTTTTTCTTTTTTTTGAGATGGAGTCTTGCTCTGTCACTCAGGCTGGAGTGCAGGGGTGTGATCTCGGCTCACTGCAACCTCCACCTCCCAGGTTCAAGCAATTCTCCTGTCTCACCCTCCAGAGTAGCTGGGACTACAGGTGTCCACCACCACAGCTGGCTAATTTTTGTATTTTTAGTAGAGATGGGGTTTCACCATATTGGTCAGGCTGGTCTCAAACTCCTGACCTCAGGTGATCCACCCGCCTCAGCCTCCTGAAGTGCTGGGATTACAGGTGTGAGCCATGAACCTGGCTGGAAAGAGGCATTCTTAGAAACACCCCAGGATGATGGTTTATGTAGCACACCTGTACATGCCCCCCAGAAACGTGACTGAAGGTCTAGGGACAAACTCCCAGACAGGGGCTGTCCCTGTCTTGCAGACAGCCTAGCCTCGGAGGGAGAAACAGACCCCGTTCCTGAGTCATAATGTTAGAACCCACACATGCTTGCAGGGACACCCAAGGGAAAACAGACCTCTCCTCAGGAATCCAGATACAGCCAGGAAGACAGGACACCCCTGTGGGAAACACTGTCGCAGACCACAAACCCAGAGAGACAGCTATCCTGCTCCGGGCTCGCCTGACTCGCTGGGACGTGCACAGGCCCCTGGAGGGAGGCACCACACAGACACGCTGGGGGCAAAACTAACCCTAGACAGCAACGGCTGCACACGGAGGAATGCCACCCCTCACACACAGATACTCGGGCAGAAACTCAAAGCCATTCAGGGAGGAGCTTGTGCCCGGAACTCTCCCGAAACTCTCCAGAACTCCGTTAGGGACATTCTCATTCAACAAATATGTGCTTCCTGCTTGCCAGGCACTCTTGCTGAGGTTGGGGATACAATGGTGAGTGAGCCACAGTCCCTGCCCTCAGCAGTACACCCAGGGGAGGGTCAGCTCCACCCACCCAGACAGACACCAAACTGGAATTAACCCGTAACCTCTACCCCAGATACACCTGAGCTGATCCCCTGCCCACGCACCCAGCAGGTGGCTCCAAGGTTGGGGCCTGCAGAACACAGACACAGTAGAGAAAGACTCAGCACTGCAGAAAGACACCCCCAGCTCTCCCCGATGGTGGCCACAGAGCCACCCACAGCCAGCAACATCAGTACTAAGACCTACAGATAATGCCTGCAGAAACATGCATGCTCCAAGCACCCTAGAAACCCCGTCGCAGCAGTGAGTGCCCCGACAGCCACAGCCAGAGGAGACACACTCAAGGCTCCTGGGGTCGCTCGCAGAGGGTCTCTGAGCCACGAACCCACGTCCAGACACACACAGACTCATCACAGACACAGTGTGGAGTCCACAGCAGCACGAACCTAGGTGCACGCGCCACACCACGGGACATATCTATCTTTACAGACTCAAAGAACTTTTTTTTTTTTTTAATAGAGACAGGGTCTTGCTATGTTGGCCAGGTTGGTCTTGAACTCCTGGCCTCAAAGCAATCCTCCTGCCTCGGCCTCCCAAAGTACTGGGATTACAGGCATGAGCCGCCACACCCAGCCTGACTCAGAACTTTGAACCCCAGACACATGAATACTCAGCCTCGAGTTCCAAAACACCAATGCCACCTCCAGAAACAGAGACGAGATAGGCTCAGCCTGGTCCAGTTAGTGACCGGCACTCCCAATAAGGAGAAAAATCTGTTTCACTCCTCACCCCAGTGTATAGAGATGTATATACCACCCTAACCTGCCCACCCCCACCAAAAAGAGTTTATCCGCCCGTTTTGTTTTGTTTTTTTTTTTTAATGCTATTTGCGAGTCACTAAGCTGATCTGAGCCCGCTGGGTCATGACCCCCTGTTTGAAAACAACAGAAACAGATGTCCTTCCTGGGTCTCAGCCCGTCCTATTGTAGAGGTGTGGAGGTGGGGTCAGGTGTGGGTGAGCTCTCCGCCCACACCTGTCCCAGTTAGGCCTTGCATGCGGAGGTGGGTAGGTTCTGGTTACAATGATTTCTGTGCCTGGCATGGGGCCCAGGAGCCCCATCCGTCCCTGCTCACACTTCCCTCCTCAGCACTCCACGGTTTCCTCTCTCCACCTCCCCCCTACCTCCCATGCCCCGATCTGCACCTGCTCAGCTCACGTGAGAGCACTGAGGAAGCCTCACTGTCCCAGTCTGTGAGAAACCCCCCCCTTTTTTTTTTTTTTTTTGTGATGGAGTCTTGCTCTGTCGCCAGACTGGAATGTAGTGGCGCAATCCTGGCTCACTGCAACCTCTGCCTCCCGTGTTCAAGCAATTCCCTTGCCTCGGCCTCCCCAGGAGCTGGGGTAACAGGCGCGTGCTACCACGTCCGGCTAATTTTTGTCTTTTAGTAGAGACGGGGTTTCACCATGTTGGCCAGGATGGTCTCGATCTCCTGACCTTGTGATTTGCCTGCCTCGGCCTCCCAAACTGCTGGGGTAACAGGTGTGAGCCACAGTGCCCAGCCCAGAACCCCATTTTAGATGCCGGGGATGCGTGGCCGGGGAGGAGGCAGCCACGGCACTTGGAAGAGGGCAGAATGATCAGCGTTCTGTGGCCCTCTGCAGAGAGCTTTGGGATCAGACAGCCTTCCACTGAAACCCAGCTGTCCTCCACCGAGGGGGTCTGCCCCTGAGCTTGCGGCTGTGCGAGGACCCCACAGCACACTCAGGGAGGGCTGCAAACGCAGGTGCCTCCGGTGACCCGGCCAGTGACCGAGTGGCCAGTTCCATTGTGTCCAAATTGCCAGCTTCCCCTGAGCTACAGCAATCGCCAGAGATGGGAGTTTGGAGAGGAGGATGTGGCGTTCTCAGATCTGATTTTACTCCCATAAAAGAAACCTGGATTTTTAGGTGAAATCACCTGGTTTTTGAAAGGTTCGCTAGCTATTTAAATTTTGCAAAACACAGACACCTGGGGACCACTGCGGCCTCCCTTCATTGTACAAAGTGCTCAGGCTGTGGTGAAGGGTGAGGGGTTTCCCTTCCCCCCACTCCTCCTCCTCTATTCTTCTGCCTAGACACCCCCTAATTCTGGTCACTCCCCCCATCCTGCATCTCCCGGGCCTCCTCACTCCCCAGAGCTGTCCTGGTGACCTTGTGTCTCCCTTTCTCTCTCTCACCCCTCCTCTCTCTCCTCAGAAACCCCCAGGGCTTCGCCCCGAGACATGGGCCAGCTGGTGTGGGGGGCCGTGGGGGGGACACTGCTGGTGCTGCTGCTTCTGGCTGGGGGGTCCTTGGCCTTCATCCTGCTGAGGGGGAGGAGGAGGAGGAAGAGCCCCGAAGGAGGAGGAGCAGGAGGTGGAGCAGCCAGCGGCGACGGCGGCTTCTTCGATGTGAAAACTCAGGTGTTGGGGAATGGGGACCCCGTCTTCTGGACGCCAGTAGTCCCTGGTCCCATGGAACCAGATGGCAAGGAGGAGGAGGAGGAGGAGGAGGAAGAGAAGGCGGAGAAAGGCCTCATGTTGCCTCCGCCCCCAGCCCTCGAGGATGACATGGAGTCCCAGCTGGATGGTTCCCTCATCTCACGGCGCGCAGTTTATGTGTGACCCGGACGCAGACAGAGAGCCGGGCTCAGCCCCAACTGGGCCACGCCAGCCTACGGTTCCAGACTGGTTGGACTTGTTCGTCTGGAGGACACTGGATCCACTTCCCTGGGACTTGGAGGGAGCTGCAACAGCACACTGGATGCCTCCCGTCTCTAGGGCTGCATGGGGAGCCCTGGGAGCTCAGCCATGGGGACCCAGAGAGGACCCCGCCCCCAGAGACTTGGTTTGGGCTCCAGCCTGCCCCTGGCCCCGTGACACTCAGGAGTTAATAAATGCCTTGGAGGAAAACATCGGGGGTGTCTTGTAATACGTCAGACCCCTCCTTGGGTCGTGGGGAAAGAGGGGTTGGGATAGGGACTCCTCAGTCCCAGGGGCTGGGAGGAGCCAAACCAGGTCCCCGGGGAATGGGAGCCTGGCCGGGGAGAGACGGGGGAAGGCTGCGGGCCCACACTCCTTGGATGCTGGAAAGACGCGTTGGATGGCTGAGAATCACGAGGCTTGTGGAACTAGGATTCAGGTCCTGAACTGTGGGCTCAGAGGCGGGGGCAAGTGGACTTCTAGGTCCCAAGACAGAGGCTGCCTTTCTGGATCCTGTGGCCAGACGGGTCGGAGGCCCGAGTTCTGTGAACTCCTGGGCCTTCAGGTGGAGGTGGGGGTGGGGGCAGCCAGGTTCCCTGCGTCTTGGGAGAATGGGGGGACTGTGAGCCAGTGGTGCCTCAGCCTCAGACCTCACCTCCACCGTGCTGCTGAGGGTCTCTGGAGGGGAGGGCTGCTCCCCACTCCCATTCTCAGGGGCCCTAAGGGCATGGGGTAGGCGCGGCGCTGGGGAAGTCCCACCTTTGTCCACCCCCACAGTGGCTTCCCTGGCTGCCCCTCCACCCTTGCCCCCAGCGATCACCCAAGGGACTTTTCAGTGACTCCCTGGGAGTGGCAGCAGCTTCCTTCAGCCTATCTCAACCGGAAAAGCAAAGACGGAGGGGGTCCTTGACTTCCCAGGCTCAGTAAGGAGCGGGTTTTTACCCGGGTCACCACTGCCCTCCCGAGCCTCCCTGCGTCCTCTGTAACACAGGGCCGGTGTTCACACTGGCCTCACGAGGCCATAGCAGGACCCAGTCAGGACGCACCCATGATGCCCTCATGCAGCCTCGTCGACCTCCACAGACCCCACCGAGCCCTGTGCCAGGCGGTGCTGGGGCCACCTTGGTGACCTGCGCAGACCCAGTCCTGCCCTCCCGGTGCACACGGCCGTAATGACCACAGGAAAAGCAGCTGTATGTTTAGGATGAAGATGCGTGTGCGGAGCGAGGGGCAGTCTGTCCGTCACTCCCCCACCCTCTGAAGGCCTCCAGAGGATGCCAGGCTGTGGAACAGGATCGGAGGAGAGCCAGCAGTCCAGCGCCATCTGGAAGCCTCCTCCCCAACCGGAGAGTGAGGCTGACGCTCGAGTGACCCCGTGGCCTTTTCCTTACTTGTCACTCACTTGGTTCTTTATTGTCTGTACTCGCCCACCCACCCCACCTGGGCAACAGCAGGGCAGGGGCGGGGAATTGTGACTGCCTGGCACACGGTGGGTCCTTCTAACTTACCCACCGAACACCTACTGTGTGCTGGACCTCAGGTGCACGGTCCAGCGTGGAAATTGGCAAGTAAACAGGTAACCACTTCAAAAACTCTTCCATTAGGAGACTTGGAAGTGGGAGGTGCTAGAAGACAGGCCAAGGAGCACATGGGCTTCTCCATGCCTTTTTCTGTCTTGCGTTTTTTTTTTTTTTTTTTTTTTTTTAGATGGAGTCGTGGGCGGTGTCTTGGCCCAGGCTGGAGTGCAGTGCCGTGATCTCGGCTCACTGCAACCTTCACCTCCCGGGTTCAAGTGATTCTCCCGCCTCAGCCTCCCGAGTAGCTGGGATTATAGGCGCCCACCACCATGCCTGGCTGATTTTTGTATTTTTAGTAGAGATGGGGTTTCACCATGTTGGCCAGGATGGTCTCCATCTCCTGACCTCGTGATCCACCTGTCTCGGCCTCCCAAAGTGCTGTGATTACAGGATTACAGGTGTGAGCCACCATGCACGGCCTTTTTTTTCTTTTGTAGAATGGGAATGGTCTCTCTGTGTTACCCAGACTGGTCTCAAACTCCCGGGCTCAAGCGATCCTCCCACTTCAGCCTCTAAAAGTGCTGGGATGAGAGGTGTGAGCCACTGTGCCTGGCCCCAGCTCATTTTTCAGTTTCTTCTAGAGATGAGGTCTCATGCTCATTACCCTGGCTGGTCTTAAGCAATCCTCCTGCCTCCGCCTCCCAAAGCACTGGGATTACAGGTGGTGGTCACTGCCTTGGGCCCTAACCCCTTTCCTGATAAGTGGGAGGAGATTCCAGTCCCCAGAGGAGATTTTTTTTTTTTTAAGACGGGGTTTCACCATGTTGGTCAGGCTGGTCTTGAACCCCCAAACTCAGGTGATCCGCCTGCCTTGGCCTCCAAAGTGCTTGGATTATAGGCATGAGCCACCACGCCCGGCCCAGAGGAGATTCTTGATCCCAGAATTCTGCCCCCACATTCTCTGCCTTCTAGCCTCTTCTGGTCCTGTCTCCTCTCCTCTCGTCTCCCCACTCTCCCCAGCCTCATTCTGCACCAGCTACATGGTCTCCTTGTTGCTCTTTTTTTTTTTTAAAAAAAAGAGATGGGGTCTCGCTATGTTGCCCCAGCTGGAGGGCAGCGGCTCTTCACAGGTGTGATCCCACTACTGATCAGCACGGGATTTTTGACCTGCTCCGTTTCTGACCTGGGCCGGTTCACCCGCTCTTAGGCAACCTTGTGGTCCCCACTCCCAGGAGGTCACCATGTTGACGCTAAACTTAGTGCGGACACCCGATCGTCATAGCGCACTACAGCCCAGAACTCCTGGGCTCAAGCGATCCTCCCACCTCAGCCTCCCGAGTAGCTGGGACTACAGGCGTGTACCACTGCGCCCAGCTTGCTGTTCTTTAAAAACACAAGGCTGTGAGTGAGATGGGACCTGAGTGTGGGACCCCCTGAATGTGCCCCATTCCCAGGGTGCAGCCCTGGAGTGTAGGATCCCCTCAAATTGTCCAGAACTCCCAAGTATGCAGCTCTCTGCTGCAGGGACAGCTCAGCTTATGTGACCAAGTACATTTCCTTAAAAAAATACACCACCAGGCAAGCCGAGTGCAGTGTAACCCCAGCACTTAGGGAGGCCAAGGCGGGAGGGTCACTTGACCCCAGGAGTTCAGCGCCAGCCTGGGCAACATGGCAAAACCCCATCTCTACAGAAAATTTTAAAAAATGAAGCTTGCGGGGTGGCACATGCCTGTAGTTCCAGCTACTCCAGAGGGCGAGGTGGGAGGATCGCTTGAGCCCAAGAGATGGAGGCTACAGTTAGCAGTGATCACACCAATGCACTCTAGACTGGGTGACAAAGTGAGGCCATCTCAAAAAAAAAAAAAACCATAAAACCTCACAAGCCTCCACAGGGCCTCTGGCTGTTTGCGCTGCCTAGGATGCCCCCAGACAGTCTCAGGCTCATCCCCAGTGTCTCTTTCAGGTCCTTGCTTAGCTGTCACCTTACAGGCCCTCCCACTATCTTTGGGGACCCCACTTTGTACCTCCTGTCACTTCCACACCCTCTATTTTTGTGTTTGCCATGACTTACTCCCATCTAGCGTGTGAGCTATCGTGCTGGTCTGCTTACTGTTGACCTCCGTGCCCGACCAGAATCCAAGTTCCTTTGTATGTTGTGTTCTCCACTCACCTCCCATGCGGGGCACACATGGATGCCCCTTCTTCATGCTCAGTAGGTTGAGCCGAATGAAACAACGTCCCCTTCCCTCGGGAGAGGACATAGGCAGGCAGGCGATGACTTGGGGGTGGTAGCTTGGAATAAGGAGCCGTGGCTTCCTCCTGGAGACCCCCTCACACTGTCCCTCTCCTTGCAGAGACCCCCAACACAGCAGGCGCAGGGGCCACGGGCGGCATCATTGGGGGCATCATCGCTGCCATTATTGCCACTGCTGTGGCCGCCACGGGCATCCTTATCTGCCGGCAGCAGCGGAAGGAGCAGACGCTGCAGGGGGCAGAAGAGGATGAAGAGTAAGTGACGGGCCTTCAGACCAGACTGGGAGAGGGGCTGAAGAACTAGGGAGTATGGGGTAGGGGTGAGGGTGGGAGAAAATTCTCCAGAATCACTGTGTGAAACAGACTGGAAGGAACTGGGACCTATGTGGAATGGGGAGGTGTGGGTTTCTCTCTGCCATAATGTATGGGTATGACTGCTCCGCTCTGTGAAGACTCATCACAGTCCAGGCCCCTGCTACATTGTGGCTCCCACATTCCAAGATGGCTCCCCGCTCTTCCATCAAACTCTACATGTGATAGGCCGGGTGTAGTGGCTCATGATTGTCATCTCAGTACTTTGGGAGGCTGAGGCGGGTGGATCAGGAGGTCAGGAGTTTGAGATCAGCCTGACCAACGCAGGGAAACCCCATCTCTACTAAAAATAACAAAAATTAGCTGGGTGTGGTGGCAGGCACCTGTAATCCCACCTACTCGGGAGGCTGAGGCAGAAGAATCACTCGAACCCAGGAGGCCGAGGTTGCAGTGAGCCGAGATCGTGCCACTGCACTCCAGCCTGGGTGACAGAGCGAGACTCCATCTCAAAAGAAAAAAAAAATAAAAAATTACCCAGACCTGGTGACCCATGCTTGTAGTCCCAGCTACTTGTGTGGCTGAGGTAGGGGTGGGGGCATGTGGAGGCTGCATGAGCTATGATTGCACCATGGTACTCCAGTCTGGCTGGCGGAGTGAGACCCTGTCCAAAATACAAAGAGAGAGAGAGAAAAGTGAAGTAACTAGGAACAAAACAACAAAACAAATTGCCCTGGCTGGGCCCGGTGGCTCATGTCTGTAATCCCAGCACTTTGGGAGGCCTAGGCGGGAGAATCATGAGGTCAGGAGTTTGAGACCAGCCTGGCCAACATGGTGAAACCCCATCTCTACTAAAAATACAAAAATTAGCCAGGTGTGGTGGCACACACCTGTAGTCCCAGCTACTCAGGAGGCTGAGGCAGGAGAATCACTTGAACCCAGGAGGCAGAGGTTGCAGTGAGATAAGATCAAGTCACTGCACTCCAGCCTGGGCGACAGAGTGAGGCTCTGTCACAAAAAAAAAAAAAAAGGCCAGGTGCGGCGGCTCATGCCTGTAATCCCAGCACTTTGGGAGTCCAAGGCGGGCAGATCACGAATTCAAGAGATCAAGACCATCCTGGCCAACGTGGTGAAACCCCGTCTCTAGTAAAAATACAAAAGTTAGCTGGGCATGGTGGTGCGCGCCTGTAGTCCCAGCTACTTGGGAGGCTGAGGCAGAAGAATTGCTTCAACCCAGGAGATGGAGGTTGCAGTGAGCCGAGATCGTGCCACTACACTCCAGCCTAGCGCCTGGCAACAAAGCAAGACTCTGTCTCGAAAAAAAAAAACAAAAAAAAGTTGCCCCCCGGGCATGTCCCATACTCCTGTCTGTGTGAGCCTGATAAATTTTGAAAACCCAGCAGGTGTGGTGGCTCACACCTGTAATGCCAGCACTTTAGGAAACTGATGCGGGTGGATTGCCGGAGGCCAGGAGTTTTAGACCAGCCTGGGCAACATGGCAAAAGCCTATCTCTACCAAAAATACAAAAACCAGCTAGGACTGGTGGTATGTGTTTGCGGTCCCATTTACTTGGAAGGCTGAGATGGGAAGACTGGTTGAGCCTGGAGGCAAAGGTTGCAGTGAGCTCAGATTGTACCACTGCACTCCAGCCTGTGCGACAGAGTGAGACCCTGTCTCAGGAAAACAAATTTTGCATGCCTCTCCTACTTCAGACTACTCTGAACTATTTTTGTTTTTTTGTTTTTTTTTTTGTTTTTTTGTTTTTTTTTTAAAACAGGGTTTCACCATGTTGGTCAGGCTGGTCTTGAACTCCCAACCTCAGGTGATCCGCCTGCCTTGGCCTCCAAAGTGCTTGGATTACAGGCGTGAGCCACCACGCCCAGCCTCCTGTTTTGTTTTGTTTTTGAGTCGGAGTCTCACTCTGTCACCCAGGCTGGAGTGCAATGGCGTGATCCCGGCTCACTGCAACCTCCGCCTCTGGGGTTCAAGCAGTTCTCCTGCCTCAGCCTTCCAAGTAGCTGAGATTATAGGTGTCTGCCACCACGCCCGGCTGATTTTTGTATTTTTAGTAAAGACGGGGTTTCACCATATTGGCCAGGCTGGTCTCAAACTCCTGACCTTGTGATTCGCCTGCCTCGGCCTTCCAAAGTGCTGGGATTATAGGCATGAGCCACAACACCTGGCCTTTTTTTTTTTTTTTTTGAGACAGGTTCTCACTGCAGCCTGTCGGCCAGGCTGCAGTTCAATCACAGCTCACTGCAGCCTCTACCCCCACCCCATCCATTTCAGCCTCCCACATAACTGGGACTACAGGCGCAAGCCACTACAGCCAGCTAATTTTTGTAGTTTTTGTAGAGACAGGGGTCTAGATTGCCCAAACTGATCTTGAACTCCTGACTTCAGGCAGTCAGCCAGCCTCGGCCTCCCAAAATGCTGGGATCATAGGCATGAGTCACTGCAGCTGTCCTATTTTTCTCTTCTCAGATTTTGTACGTGTGACCCCCTGTAAAACCCCACATTCATTCATTGATTCAGAAAGTCACCACACAGGGCCAGGCCCTAGGGGTTTGGGACACATTGATGAGACAAACACATAAAAGTGTCCCCACAGGCTGGGTATGGTGGCTCACGCCTGGAATCCCAGCACTTTGGGAGGCCGAGGCAGGTGAATCACCTGAGGTCAAGACTTTTGAGACCAGCCTGGCCAACATGGTGAAATCCCGTCTCTACTAAAAATACAAAAATTAGCTGGGCGTGGTGGTGGGCGCCTGTAGTCCCAGCTACTTGGGAGGCTGAGGCAGGAGAATTGCTTAAACCCGGGAGGCAGAGGTTGTAGTGAGCCGAGATTGCGCCACTGCACTCCAGCCTGGGCGACAGAGTGAGATTGCATCTTAAAAAAAAAAAAAAATGCACATTTCTGTACCAGGCATGGTGGCTCACACTGTAATCCCAACACTTTTGGAGGCAGAGGCGGGTGGATCACTTGTGCCCAGGGGTTGGAGATCAGCCTGGGCAACATGGTGATTACCCATGGTGTAGGGGGCCCAGAAATATGCTTTTCTTTTTGAGACAGAGTCTTGCTCTGTCACCCAGGCTGTAGCGTAGTGGCGAGATCTTAGCTCACCACAACCTCCGCCTCCTGGGTTCAAGTGATTCTCCTGCCTCAGCCTTCCGAGTAGCTGGGATTACAGGCATGCACCACCATGCCAGGCTAATTTTGTATTTTTAGTAGAGATGGGGTTTCTCCATGTTGGCCAGGCTCTCGAACTCCCGACCTCAGGTGATTCGCCGCCTCGGCCTCCCAAAGTGCTGGGATTATAGGCATGAGCCACCATACCTGGACAATCTTTTTCTTTTCTTTTTCTTTTTTTAAATTTTTTTTTCAAGACGGGGTTTCACCATGTTGGTCAGGCTGGTCTTGAACTCCTGACCTCAGGTGATCCGCCTGCCTTGGCCTCGAAAGTGCTTGGATTACAGGCGTGAGCCACCGCGCCCAGCCCTCTTTTTCTTTTCTTTTTCTTTTTTTTTTTTTTTTGAGAGGGAGTCTCACTCCAGGCTGGAGTGGAATCATCTCAGCTCACAGCAACCTCTGCCTCCCGAGTTCAAGTGATTCTCATGCCTCAGCCTCCCAAGTAGTTGGGATTACACATGTGCACCACCATGTCCAGCTAATTTTTGTATTTTTTGTAAACACCATGTTGGCCAAACTGGTCTCTAACTCCTGGCCTCAGGCGATCCACCCACCTTACCCTCCCAAAGTGCTGGGATCACAGGCGTCAGCCACCGTGCCCAGCCCAACACCGCTCTTTCTTTCCTTCCCAGAGCTCACAGTGGGGCATGGTAATTATGAATAACATTTCAAGTACAAACTCAGTAAGTGCTGTGAGGGAGAAGTATAGCTAGGTATGGCCACGTAACAGGAATTCCTGATCTGCTGGGGAAACTGGAAGGCTTCCTGGAAAAAGAGGAATTTGTGGAATGAATAAACACTCTTACTCTAGGCAAGAAAAGGGGGCGGAGGAAAGGGAGATCCAGGCAGAGGGAACAGCAAGTGTTGTAACCCTGGAGTGGGAGGGATGCTCTGGTCTTAGCCTCCACTTGACCTACCTCCTGCCCCACAGCCTGGGACCTCCCTCCTACAAGCCACCAACCCCAAAAGCGAAGCTGGAGGAGCAAGAGATGGTGAGCACTTTCCCTGGAGCCCAAGCTATCCCCACCTCCACACCCACCCCAGGGCTAGGAGGAGCCTGGCAGGGAGGGGCTGGCTGGGTGGTGGGGGCAGTTTCTGACGTCCCCGCCCCTCTCCCGCTACAGCCCTCCCAGCTCTTCACTCTGGGGGCCTCGGAGCACAGCCCACTCAAGACTCCCTACTTTGATGCTGGCATCTCATGCACTGAGCAGGTAGGAGCTCGTGGGAAGACAAAGGTGGGTTAGGGGTCTGGGTTGAAGGGCCAGGAGTCAGGCCTGGCGGAAGAGGTCAAAGACTAGAGGTCATAGCTCAAGGTCAAGGGTGTGTCCCTGCATTGTGCTTAATGCATTGAGATGTGTTCAGGATTCCCTGGGGGGAGGTCAGGGGTAGGAAAGCACAGGATACAGGGTTAGAATTTAAAGTCACCTGAGGTCTGGGCATGGTGGTTCACGCCTGTAAACCCAGCACTTTGGGAGGCTGAGGTGGGAGGATTACTTGGGATCAGGAGTTCGAGGCCAGCCTGACCAACATGGTGAAACCCTGTCTCTACCAAAAATTAGCCAGGCATGGTGGCAGGCTCCAGTAATCCCAGCTACTTGGGAGACTGAGGCAGGAGAATCGCTTGAACCCAGGAGGTGGAGGTTGCAATGAGCTGAGACTGCGCCATTGCGCTCCAGCCTGGGAAATAAGATCGAAACTCTGTCTCAAAAAAAAAAAAAAAAAAGAATGAAAGAAAGTTGATTATCTGCGTTTGCTGGGTGCTGTGCCTGACGCTGGGACAAGACAAATCAAGTCACTCCCCTCAGGGGTCTGCTGAGGTCGAGTTCAAGGTTCAAGAGGTTATGTATGGCTCAAGGTTAAGTACTTGAGGTCAAGACTGAGGTGAATGCTTCATGGGGAAAGATTTACAGAAATCAGGGGACAAAGGTGAGTCCCAGGATCCACGGGGTGAGGTGCACAGCTGGGCTTTGGATTAGGATGGACCGAATGAATGTCCCAGTGCAATATGGCCCCAGGGGATAAGGAGTGAGGTGGCATCTTGTTAGCATGAAGAGAAGGTGGTCAGGATTTTGGTGTCAAGGGCAGATTGGGAATCCGTATCATGCATAGGAGGTGATCCTGAGTTCCCATCTCCTTTCCACCTCCAGGAAATGCCTCGATACCATGAGCTGCCCACCTTGGAAGAGCGGTCAGGACCCTTGCACCCTGGAGCCACAAGCCTGGGGTCTCCCATCCTGGTGCCTCCAGGGCCACCTGCTGTGGAAGCCATTTCCCTGGATCTAGAGGACGACGAGGGGGAGGAGGAGGAAAACTATCTAGACAAGATCAACCCCATCTATGATGCCCTGTCCTACGACAGCCCCTCTGATTCCTATCAGGACAAAGGCTTTGTCATGTCCCGGGCCATGTATGTGTGAGCTGCCATGAGCCTGGCTTCTCAAGTCTCACCTGTTGACCCCCTAGCTTTCTTGCCAAGGATCTAGCGCCCCCTGACCTCTGGCCAGGCCACTGTCAGATAAGACACATCCATCTCATTTGTGACTTCTACCTTGATGGCTCCACTATGAGCCCTAACCCATGATCCCAGAGAATCTCACCATGATAATGGAATCCTGGTAACCTTATCTCATGAGGCAGGAGGTAGGGAAGGTGCTTCTGGGCAACACCTGACCCTAAGGACTCCTCTCTCAGACTGTGACCTTATACTGTACCTCTCACTTCCCACCAATGCCTTGACTCCCCCAAATCACAGAGAAGACCCTAGACCCATAATTTATCTTCAGGCAGTAAATTCCCAATAGGAGTGCTGGAGTGTGTTCCAAGATCTCCCTGCTGCTCAGACCTGAGCCCTCCAGGCAGCAGGACCCACTTACCCCTCCCCACTCTGTTCTCCAAAGGTAGGGGAGAGGGGATTCCCCAGCCCAAGGCAGAGTTTTCCCCTGCAAGCAGAAGCCTCGGAGGTCCAGACCCTTCCCTGAGCCCCTCACCCACCCCAATTCCTGCCTACTGAGCAACAGCCCCAGCCTAGGGCCAGTTGGGGTGAGGCCCATGCAGACTGTTGCCTTGACTGCCCGAGCCTTGGGAGAAGAATTTACTGTTAACTTGAAGACTACTGAATCATGTTACCCCTGCCCAGTGGAATAGGACCTAAACATCCCCCTTCGGGGGAAAGTGGGTCACCTGGATTGGGGGTAGGGATTGATACTGTTTTATACACTACATTTCCTACAAAATAGGAATTTATACTTTGACCAGGTCTTGTGTTTTCTCTGGGATGTGAAAGGGTTGGGGTGAGACATGAAGGGGAATGAAGGAGTCTAAGGGCTTGAGAGCATCAGTGAACTAGCGGTCAAGAGTTAAGACAAAAACAAAGAACCAAAGATACAAAAGAATTGAGAGAGTCATGAGCAAAAATGTGTCAATCAAAAACAAAATGTTGAGTAATGGAGGGAGATGGGGAGGGGTCCAGGGCATGGTGTTTAATGAACATGAATAATTGCAACAGCAGTCTGAGGAATGGAACAAAGATAAAAATTGGAATTGGCGAGGTGCAGTGGCTCATGCCTGTAATTCCAGCCCTTTGGGAGACAGGTGGGAAGATTGCTTGAGCCCAGGAGTTAAGAGACCAGTCTGGGAAACACAGTGAGACTCAAGCTTTACAAAAATTAGCTGGGTGTGGTGGCACGCACCTGTAGTCTCAGCCACTCTGGAGGCTGAGGTGGGAGGATCGATTGAGGCCACAAGTTCAAGGACTGCAGTGAGCTATGATGGCACCAGTGTACTCCAGCCTGGGCAATAGAGTCCAGCCCTGTCTCTAAAAAAAAATTAAAATAGTAGTAACACAAGTATGAGAGGGTCAAGTTTAATGAATAAATGGCAAGTAAAAATAGACCAAAGGCAAAATCATGAATCATGTTGTAATAGGATCTCAAAGGATGACAGGTAATAAACCTGAATGAATGAGCCAGAGGCAGAGTGATAAATAATGCAAAAATAGGGACTAGGTGCGGGGCGCGGTGGCTCACACCTGTAATCCCAGCACTTTCGTAGGCTGAGGCGGGTGGATCACCTGAGGTCAGGAGTTAGAGACCAGCCTGGCAAAGTGAAACCCCATCTCTACTAAATACAAAAAATTAGCCGGGAATGGTAGTGTATGCCTGTAGTCCCAGCTACTTGGGAGGCTGAGGCAGGAGATGCCCTTGAACCCGGGAAGCAGAGGTTGCAGTGAGCCGAGATCATGCCATTGCACTCCAGCCTGGGAAACAAGAGCGAAACTCTGTCTCGAAAAAAAAAAATTAGGGACGGGGGCGGGGGCAAGGGAGGTAATGGACAGTTCACGGATCCAAACGTGATGGTTAATTAGAGAAGAGCCGGAAGAAGGACGAAAGTGCACCGGCAGGCTAGGGCTAAAAGTAGTCAGGCCAATGAAGCTCAAATGAATGGGGAGAAGGCATGATGGGTAATGGGAGAGGAATGAATGAGCCAAAGATAGAAGCCGCAGTGACGCGAGGAACAAGAGGCATGATGGGTAATAAAAGGGGTGGATCTAAGGCAACTGTTTTCGGTAAGAGGTGATGAGGGCATTGTGGGTAACGAGGAGCAGCGCAAGATTCGCAAAAGAGATTAAAATTCTCCCGAGGCACTCTGGGAAGGGCCAGCACTTCCGGTTTTAGGTCAGCTACTCGGGACCAGAGGTGGGATGGGTGCCCCGCCGCCGCGGTGCCTGGTGGGACGCGAGGCCTGACCTTGCTGCCTAGCCGCATCTGCCGCGCAACGCACCTTTACCTGTCCTTCGACCCTGGCACGTTAGCCAATGAGAGCACCAAGCTAATACGCCATCAAGGTTGGCCCCGTACACGCTGGAGCCAATCAAAATGCTGCAAGAGTCAAAGCCGACCAATTATCTCAGCAACTTCGCCGCGGGGCGGAATCAAAAGAGGGTCTCCTCCAGGAGAGAGGCGGGGCGACGCCTCAGTGGGCGTGGTAAGATGCTCAGCACAGACCAATGGCGGGATAGTACCGGAACCCGCGGCGACGCTAGCCAATAGGCGTAGGCGCGGCGAGCCAATGGGAAGGGCGGGAGGTGCGCTGAGACTTGCCTGCGAGTCGGGACCAATAGAAAAGGACAGTTGAGGAAACGTGGGCGGGACTTTATTCATAAGCCCAATGGAAAGACTGAGCCTTGACACTGGTGGGCGGACCTCAGAGCATACTGAACCAATGGGCTAGGCGGGGCGGGGCGACGGTGGTAGCGGCGGCGGCAGCGTGTTCGGTTGCGCGTAGCGCACGGGGTGGGAGCGGAGCCCAGGCCGGGAGTGGGCGCCGCCGCCAGTGAGAACCGGGGCCCGGAGCCAGGAGGGGGTTTGCTGGGGCTGAGTCTGGGGCGCGCGGAACCTGACCTTCGCCCTCTGACCTCTCCCCTCGCAGGCGACCATGGGGAACGTGTTGGCCGCCAGCTCGCCGCCCGCAGGGCCGCCGCCGCCGCCAGCGCCGGCCCTCGTGGGGCTGCCTCCACCTCCGCCCTCGCCGCCGGGCTTCACGTTGCCGCCGCTGGGAGGCGGCCTGGGCGCCGGCACCAGTGCGGGTCGAGGTTCGGAACGGACCCCTGGGACTGCAACCGCCAGCACCGCAGGGGCCGCTGAGGATGGGGCCTGCGGCTGCCTGCCCAACCCGGGCACATTCGAGGAGTGCCACCGGAAGTGCAAGGGTGAGGGGCTACGATGGCCCGGATCTCGGGGGAAGAGGGAGGACACTGGGGACTTTGGGATTTGGCGCGCACCACTGGACTCATTTAACAGCACTGGGATGTGACGTTGGGATCGGATGTTGGAACGCTGGACTTGGGGCTTAGAATGATGGGATCAAATGGTGGAAACGAGATGGAATGCCACAGCAGTAGAGGAAAGCCTCAGGGACCTCAGGTGCCCTGGGATCAGCCAAGCCAGACTTGTCTTGTGATCGGGAAGGGAACTGAGGCCCAAGGTCACGGTGTCAGCAAGGTGTCACCAAGGTTCTGTCGGGACGGAACCCAAAGCCTCCGTCCGCATCCCAGCCTGGATCAGTTAGAGTAGTAATAGTGGTAGAGGTTTATGAAAATCCGTTCTGTTGTCATTATATGTTAACTCATTAGATCTTTGGGACAGTTCTGTGTGGTGAGGGTCCCATCTTACAAATGATGAGTTTGACCTAAAGTCACTTGCCTAAAGTCGCTCAGCTAGTAGGTGGTGGCAGTGAGGTTTGGGCAGGCCCTGGCCTTGTCTAACTAGGCTGTACTGCCTCTTTACAGGTGGGATCCTTTGTGAGATGCTCTGCTGTGGGTCTCTGGAGAGATCTGGGGGTGGCAGGGAAGGAAGAGATGAGAGTTAGTGTGGGGTTGGGGTGAAGTGTGACGGTGCTTCTCTTCTCCAGAGCTGTTTCCCATTCAGATGGAGGGTGTCAAGCTCACAGTCAACAAAGGGTTGAGTAACCATTTCCAGGTGAGCCTTCCTGGTGTCCTGGTACCCACCAGAGGTCATCCCCACCATCCCCCTTACTCCTCGCACAAGAGCTGGGCTCCTTGGTACTTGAAAAGACTGGGAGATGCACTGCCAGACTAACTACTCAGTTTAGGGACCTAGAGTCCAGAGGTACTGTCTCCCCATAGCAGCTGGGCTGAGTGAAGGAACAGGAACACGGGCCTACCAGGAGCACCTCCTTTCTCTGAGTCTCTAATGTAGTCAGGCCGTGTCTCCCAGTGTTCCTGCCCTGCCCAGCCCTGAGACCTTGTCCCTGTCCCTTCGGTGGGCAAGCGCATCTGTCCCGGATCCTCACAGTCCTCACTCTTCTCCCAGGTGAACCACACAGTAGCCCTCAGCACAATCGGGGAGTCCAACTACCACTTCGGGGTCACATATGTGGGGACAAAGCAGCTGAGTCCCACAGAGGTGAGCTTCCTTTTGTCATCCATTCATTGTATCTTTCTGGTAACAAATATGTAGCCAGAAGCCAAGCTAAGAAGGCCTCATCAGGAAAAGGTCATGGCTGCGGAGAGCTTGGGGATGGGGACTGCATCTCTCTGCATCTCTCCGGTGCATTGGAACAGGAGTGATTCCTTCATCCAGCAAACATCCCCTGAACCCTTGCTCTCTGCCTGGCCCTATGCTGAGCAATGCTGGGGGAGTGACCACAATACGCCTGTCACCAGACAGCTGTGAGCCAGGTAGAAGGGGCTGGGCTGGAGATCATGCAGAACTTTGAATGAAAAACTTGGCTTTGGACTTTCTCTAGGGAGTAGTGGAGAGTCATATGACACAGTTTGGTCAAGGGAAAGGCGTGGTCCACAGGTTCATGCTGTAGAAATTGTTTTTTTTTTTTTTTTTCTTTTTTTGAGAAAGAGTCTTGCTCTATCACCCAGGCTGGAGTGCAGAGGCACGATCTCAGCTCACTGCAAGCTGCGCCTCCCAAGTTCAACTGATTCTCCTGCCTCAGCCTCCCAAGTAGTTGGGATTATAGGCGCCCGCCATCACGTCCAGCTAATTTTTGTATTTTTGGTAGAGATGGGATTTCACTGTGTTGGCCAGGCTGGTCTTGAACTCCTGACCTCAAGATCTGCCCGCCTCGGCTTCCTAGAGTGCTGGGATTACAAGCGTGAGCCATTGCACCCATCTAGAAATACCTCCTTAGAAGCGTCTCTGGGGCTGCCATGTGGGGGCTGGTTATTAGGGGAAGGGGCAAAACTGGAGGCCTAGACAGGGTTGGGGGGACTCAGGTCTCTGCTTCTATTGTTTCCCTTCAGTAAATGTGTTGATTCCACAAAACTTCATTGCACAACATATTCTCTGCCTAGCCCTGTGCTGGGCACGCAGCAGTGACAAAACAGCCATGGGACTCACCAGTGGGTCAGGGGACAGATGTGTTCCCAGAGAGTAACTAACTCAGCCTAGGTGGTCAGAGAGGGCTTCATGGAGGAGGCGACCCCCATCCAAGGCTTTCTGACCCTAGGCTTCTTGCCCCAGCCCACCTCATGTACTTCCACAGTGCAGGGCCTCTGACTCCTGCCCTTCCCTCTGCCTCACAGGCGTTCCCTGTACTGGTGGGTGACATGGACAACAGTGGCAGCCTCAACGCTCAGGTCATTCACCAGCTGGGCCCCGGCCTCAGGTCCAAAATGGCCATCCAGGTGAGTGGGGTACGGCAGCTGTTGCTCTTCTGGCCACCATGGGCAAGGGGCTGCCCTCACACCCACCTTCTCCCAACAGACACAGCAGTCGAAGTTTGTGAACTGGCAGGTGGATGGGGAGTACCGGGGCTCTGACTTCACAGCGGCCGTCACCCTGGGGAACCCAGATGTCCTCGTGGGTTCAGGTAAGAGGCAGAGGGCTTGGATGATGGTCACAAAACTGCAGTTTCGGCTTTCCGAGCAAACTCACCCCTTTTGTGCACCTCCTTTTCTGCTATCAGAGAAGTGGTTGAACAGGAGTGATTTTTAAACATCAGGCAACAGTATAGTGGGTGAGATGGTTCAGAGCCACAGTGCAGTCTTAACTGAGATTTTATTTTGTATTTAAAAAACTGGCCGTGCAGAGTGGCTCATGCCTTAATCCTAGCACTTTGGGAAGCCAAGGCAGGCAGATCACGAGGTCAGGAGATCGAGACCATCCTGGCTAATGGTTTTCACTAAAACCCATCTCTACTAAAAATACAAAAAAATTAGCTGGGCGTGGTGGTGGGCTCCAGTAATCCCAGCTACTCAGGTGGCTGATGCAGGAAAATGCTTGAACCTGGGAAGCGGAAGTTGCAGTGAGCCAAGACTGTGCCACTGCATTCCAGCCTGGGCGACAGAGTGAGACTCCATCTCAAAAAAAATTTAAGATGGGGTCTTGCTGTATTGGCCAGGCTGGTCTGGGAACTCCTGGCGTCAAGCAATCCTCCCACCTTGGCCACCCAGAGTGCTGGGATTACAGGTATGAGCCACCTCGGCTGGCCAGGGAAAGAGCTTTTCAGCCTGTGGGCAGTGCAGTCAGGACTCTTAAAAGGGACCTCAGGGGGGATGGTCACCTGATAACATAAGGCTTTGCAGAGCCTTGGCCTTCGCTCTGAGTGAGTCTGGGCAGAGCCTCTCACAGGACCCCGCAGCCGGCATAGAGAGCAGACTCCAAAGGGTACCACTGGGAGGGAGTGGAGCGGGGAGAGGAGTTTGGATTCTGGGTGTTGTTGGAAGGCCGAGCTGCTGGATTTACTGAGATTGGCTGGAGGCGATGACTCCGTACTTTTTGGCTGGAACTGAAGGATGGAGTTTCTGGTTCCTGGCTTTGTGTCTTTGCACAGCCATCTGCTGTGTCTCAGAGAGTAGGCTTTAGGCACTGAGTCCTGAGTGATTGGCTTGTACAGTTGGGGAGACAGAGTTGGCTTCGGACCCCTGGGAGTGCCCAGGGAGAGTCATCACTTCTCCCTGCAGGAGCCCAGGGAGACTTCTCAGAGGACTGATCACCATTGAGCTGCCAGAGGAGGGGAAAGGGCTGCCCCAGCTGGGGCACAGGAGCAAGAGCATTCCAAGCAGGGAGCCGTGAAGGGAAGGGCCATGGTGGGAAACCCGGGAAACAGGGAGCCTGGAGACAGCAGCAAGTGCAGAGAGGCCTCCTAGGTGAGGCTGATCTGCAGGGCCCATGAGGAAGAAGCCTTTCCAGCCGGGCAGCGTGGCTCATGCCTATAATCCCAGCACTTTGGGAGGGTGAGGCAGGAGAACGGCTTGAACCTGGGAGGTGGAGGTTGCCGTGAGCCGAGATATGCCACTGCACTCCAGCCTGGGCAATAGAGCAAGACTGTATCTTGGGGAAGAAAGAAAAAAAGAAAAGAAACCTTTCTAGCCCATTCCTGCCCTCATGGGGGTCCCAGGTCAGGCACAGTGGCTCACACATGTAATCCTAGCACTTTGGAAAGCTGAGGTAGGTGGATTGCTTGAGGTCAGGATTTCAAGACCAGCCTGGGCAACGTAGCAAGACCCAAAGAATTAGAAATTGGGCATGTAGTCCCAGCTACTTGGGAGGCTGAGCTGGTGCGGCACACGCCTGCAGTCCCAGCTACTTGGGAGCATGGGAAGGGGAAGTGGTTCTGTTCTGGAGCTGAGGCCAAGCTGTCCAAGGCCTTGCAGCTGTGCTGTGGGGAGCCCACATCTTCTCAGAGCACAAGGGAGCCATGGCAGCTTCCGGGCAGGGGCTCAGCAAGGTCAGGTTTGTGCTTTAACATGATCCTTCTGTCTGCCATTTGTGAGGTCACTGGAAGTTGGGCCAGAAGACTAGAGAGGAGGCTGTGGGTAGAGAAACGGGGTGGGGGTGTGGCCCACAGATGGGAAGGATGGTTAGATACTTGAGGGTCTCAGGCTGGGCGAAGTGGCTCATGCCTGTAATCCCAGCACTTTGGGAGGCCACGGCGGCTGTATCACTAGGTCAGGAGTTCAAGACCAGTCTGGCCAAGATGGTGAAACCCCATCTCTACTAAAAATAGAAAAACATCAGCCAGGTGTGGTGGCGGGCGCCTGTAATCCCAGCTACTCAGGGAGCCGAGGCTGAGAATTGCTTGAACCCAGGAAGTGGAGGTTGCAGTGAGCCGAGATTACATTACTGCACTCCAGTCTGGGTGACAAAGTGAGGCTCTGTTTCAAAATAAATACATACTTGAGGGGCTCGTGGCCTCAGTTCCAAGAGTTCCTGGAGCTCAGAGGCCAGAGAAGTCACTCACTCTAGATGGCAGCTTTTCCCTCTGTGGGCTTCGGTTTCCCCCTCGATTGAATGGGGGGATGATACTGACCAGAATGGTAATGGTAGTGATTTTTTTTCTTTTTTTTCCCCCCAAGACAGAGTCTCTGTCGCCCAGGCTAGAGTGCAGTGGCACGATCTCGGCTCACTGTAACCCACCTTCTGAGTTCAAGTGATTCTCCTGCCTCAGCCTCCCAAGTAGCTGGGATTACAGGCACGCACCACCATACCCGGGTAATTTTTATATTTTTAGTAGAGATTGGATTTCGTCATGTGGCCAGGCTGGTCTCACACTCCTGACCTCAGGTGATCTGCCTGCTTCAGAGTGCTGGGATTACAGGCATAAGCCACCGCGCCCGGCCGTGATTTTTCTTTTTAAGACAGGGTGTCACTCTGCCTCCCAGGCTGGAGCACAGTAGCACAGTCGTGCTCACTGCACCCTCAACCTCCCCAGGCTCAGACGATCCTCCCAGCTCAGCCTCCTGAGCAGCTGAGACTAGAGGTGTGCATCACCACACCCAGCTAGTTTTTTGTACTTTTCGTGGTGATGTGGGTCTCGCCATGTTGCCCCAGCTGGTCTGAGACTCCTGGGCTTAAGCAGCCTTCCTGCCTCAGCCTCCCAAAAGTGCTAGGATTACAGGGGTGAGCTACTGCGCCCCACCAGTGAGGTGGTGATTTAACAACCAGTGGTCTGGGTCGGGGGTTCATTTGTGTCAACTCGTCGAGGAAGGAGAGTCACACAGTGGCTTGCCCGAGCCCATGGGGACCAGCTCCAGCCCACTTCTGAGCGCAGTGTCTCTAAACTCATGGCCACCTTCACACCCACCGTGCTCATGTCGGGGTATGCCACCAACACTCAGCCACTCTAGGGCTCCACCCAGCTGTGCCTGCAGGTGTGGAAGGCCCCGATTTCTGCAGCTCCAGAGAGAGGGCTCCCGGCCAGCTCCAGGCTACCAGGCGAGCCCACACCCCCTGTGGGGCCCCACGTCTGCCCCTCTGGTTGTCTTTGTCTGGGAGACATCTTTGCACCTGACTTGCTCTGTGCTGTCTCAGCTTCTCTGTGTGCCCTCACTCTTGTGGCCCCCCACCCCTACTTCCCTTCTCCACGGGTCTTCCTCTTAAATGCAGGCTGCAGCCTGGGACCCTGTCTGCGCGGTCGTGGTGGATTTCTCAACTGTGGACTTATTTCTTCAGTCCTTCTTCCCTCTTCATTTCCAAATGTGTTTCCTGACTCTGCAGATATGTTGTTGCTTTTTTTCTTTTACATCTTTTTAAATTTCTTATTTTTGAGACAGGATCTCTGTTACCCAGGTTGGCACACAGTAGCGTGATCACAGCTCACTGTAACCTTGACCTTCTGGGCTCAAGCAGTTCTCCCGCCTTGGCCTCCCAAGTAGCTGGGACCACATGCATGTGCCACCATGCCTGGCTAAATTTTTGAATTTATTTATTTGTTCGTTGTTTGTTTATTGAGACAGATTCTCGCTGTGTCACTCAGGCTGGAGTGCAATGGTGCTATCATGGCTCACTGCAGCTTCCACCTCCTGGGCTCAAGCCGTCCTCCAGCCTCCCACCCCCCCTCCTTAGTACCTGGGATTGCAGGTGTGCACCAGCACAACCAGCTAATTTTTGTATTCGCCATGTTGCCCAGGCTGGTTTTGAATTCCTGGTACAAATGAAACTCCCACTGTGGCCTTCCAAATTGCTAGGGTTACCACAAGCCTGAGCCACTGTGCCTGGCCTTTTTTTTTCTTTTTAATTATAATCTGTAGTTTCATTAAATTGTTAAACTTTTTGTGGCGATTGGGTCTCACCATATTACCTAGGCTGGTCTCCAACTGCTGGCCTCAAATAACCTTCTTGCCCCAGTCTCCCAAATCATTTGGGATTACTGGCATGAGCCACCACTGCATCTGGCTTTTTCTTTTCTTTTCTTTTGAGATGGGGTCTCACCATGTTGCCCAGGCTGGCTTTGAACACCTAGGCTCAAGCGATCAATCCTCCCTCCTCAGCCTCCTAAATAGCTGGGATTACAAGCATGTGCCACCACACCAGGCTTCTTTTATTTCTCTGTCCGTCTCTGTTTCCTACTCTCTTCCTTCCCAGTTCTTCTGCCCCTATAAAATCACATTTGTGGTGTGTACCCTGCTAGACACCAAAGCGAATCTGTCTATATCCTGAGGCTTGAGAAGGCAGCCCAGAGGGAGCAGTCCTCTTGTGCAGCAGGCACTGCCTCCTGGAAGAACAAAGGGACGTAGACTTGGACCTCACTCAGTGTAGCGAGTCTGAGTGACAGCCGAGTGCTCATCAATTCCTCACAACCCCAAGAGGCAGCCAGGGTCACAGAGAGACCATGCCCGTGTCCATGATCAGCCAGCCTGTGGCAGGGCTGGGATTCGAACCCAGGCCATGCACTCTACTCAGCTGCCTCTCAGACGCAGAGTGGCTCAGAGCCTGGGTTTGGGAGGTGTGGAGGCTTGCATTCCGCCCCTGACATTTCGTGAGCATGAATGAGTGACTTACCCTGTCAGCTTCTGTAAGTGCTGGTGACCTCTGTAAGTGATGGTAGATAAATACTGACCACATGGGCTTGTGTCGGCCAGATGAGATTGTTTGGGTAATGCAGTCATGGCAGGGCCTGGGACGCTGACCTCAGTGGCATGAACTGCTGGGCAATGGGTTAGGAGAAAGGGGCTCATGTGAGGCCTGAGAGTAAGCGCAGGCCTCCAGCAGGGGTGACCCAGGAAGGCTTCCTGGCCTGGCACCCGGGGTGGGTGAAAACTGATCATCGTTTTGCCTGCAGGAATTCTCGTAGCCCACTACCTCCAGAGCATCACACCTTGCCTGGCGCTGGGTGGAGAGCTGGTCTACCACCGGCGGCCTGGGGAGGAGGGCACCGTCATGTCTCTAGCTGGGAAATACACATGTGAGCCTGGGGCCAGGACTCCTGGGTCTGAGGGTGGAGGGTGAAGGGCTGGGGGCCTGGACTCCTGGGTCTGAGGGTAGAGGGCTGGGGGCCTTGAACTCTTGGGACTGAGGGTGGAGGGCTGGACTTCTGGACTCCTGGGTCTGAGGGAGGAGGCCTGGGTTCCCAGATGCCCAAATCCCCTTGGTAATGAGCCCCCACCCCCACCCCGCTCTCTGACAGTGAACAACTGGTTGGCAACGGTAACGTTGGGCCAGGCAGGCATGCATGCAACATACTACCACAAAGCCAGTGACCAGGTGAGTGGGTCCAGGGACTGGCTGGTGCTGCTGGGGGCTGCTGGGCCTGGAAGCCCAGGTAGGGCCACTTGCTAACTCTTGTGTGTTGCCCCGGCCCCTCCAGCTGCAGGTGGGTGTGGAGTTTGAGGCCAGCACACGGATGCAGGACACCAGTGTCTCCTTCGGATACCAGCTGGACCTGCCCAAGGCCAACCTCCTCTTCAAAGGTAAAGGTTCAGTTTCCCTATTCGGGAAGCCAGTGAGAGGTGACTCAACTCTGAGTGGGTTTATAGGCCAGCACAGGTGCTGGGGACCTTCGGGCCTCAAATTACCAGGGAACGCTTGTTAAGAAGTAGGTGGCTAACCCTCTGCTGCGTTTTATCCTTGAAAAAAAGTAGGTGGAGCAGCTGGGTGCAGTGGCTCACGCCTGTAATCCCAGCAAACTGGGAGGCCGAGGCAGGTGGATCACTTGAGGTCACGAGTTCAAGACCAGCCTGGTCAACATGGTGAAGCCCTGTCTCTACTAAAAGTACAAAAATTAGCCAGGCATGGTGGCGTGCAACTGTAATCCCAGCTACTCGTGAGGCTGAGTCACAAGAATCGCTTGAACCCAGGAGACGGAGGTTGCAGTGAGCCGAGATTGCAACACTGCTCTCCAGCCTGGGTGAGAGTGAGAGTCCGTCTCCAAAAATAAATAAATAAATAAAATGAAATAAATAAATAGATGTTTTTAAAAAAATTCAGTGGATCATCTGATGGGTGTTTGGGCCGAGCCAGAGCTTTGCACATCCCCTCCTGACCCAGCCAGCGAGCCCTCTCCCACTCCCTACACTTGACCCTCTTATTTTTCTGAGACTGGTCTCACTCTGTCACCCAGGCTAGACTGCAGTGGTGCAATTACAGCCTCCACCTCCCCAGCTCAAGCAGCCTTCCCACCTCAGCCTCTTGAGTGGCTGGGACCCTGGGTGCACGCCACCACACCCGGCTAATTTTTTTTTTAATTTTCTGATAGAGACAGGGTTTTGCCATGTTGCCCAGGCTGGTCTTGAACTCAAGCCTTGGCCTCCAAAAGTGCTGGAATTACAGATGTGAGTCCACCCCCGGCCAGGATGGAAGGCAACTTGGAAGCATCCAGCCTGCCCCATTCATCTTACATTAGTAGAAACAGGTTTCCAGAGGTTTCAAGGTCACAGCCAAATCCAGACCCTCATGTCAGGCTCACTGGCTGCAGTTTCAATGTCCAGTCTTTTTTTTTTTTTTTTTTTGAGACGGCGTCTCGCTCTTGTTGCCCAAGCTGGAGTGCAATAGTGCGATCTTGGCTCACCACAACCTCCGCCTCCCAGGTTGAAGCGATTCTCCTGCCTCAGCCTCCCAAGTAGCTGGGATTACAGGCGCGAGCCACCGCGCATGGCCCCTCAATGTCCACTCTTAAGTCTTCTTAGCTATCTGTGGCTCACAGATACTGGGTGTTTGAGCCTCCTGCTGGGCAGTGCTGGGGACACAGTGGTGACCATCTGTGTCTTCACGAGGCTCAGTGGGAGGAACAGATCATCCCTAAAGTGGGCAGGACTAGGCTGGTGGGGAACCCAGGGGTATGGAAGGCTTTCCAGAGGGCAGGGTTCACTGAGCGGAGAGCAGAGGAGTGAGCCATTTGCTGCAGCATGAAGTTGCTGGGGGTGTGATGGGGTTTCTGGGTGGCGGGAGCAGTGTGGTTGGAAGTCTGGAAGCTGTGGGCCCCTGGCAGGTATTGGAGGTGGCCAGGAACTCCACATGGACACAGGGTGGGAAGCTGGCACGCCTTTCACCTCAGCTCCTCCCCGCAGGCTCTGTGGACAGCAACTGGATCGTGGGTGCCACGCTGGAGAAGAAGCTCCCGCCCCTGCCCCTGACACTGGCCCTCGGGGCCTTCCTGAATCACCGCAAGAACAAGTTCCAGTGTGGCTTTGGCCTCACCATCGGCTGAGCCCTCCTGGCCCCCGCCTTCCACGCCCTTCCTCCTTCAGATTCCACCTCCACCTCCCCTCCCTTCCCTTCCTCCTCAGGGGTCGGAGGGGGACAGCGGAAAGGAGGGACCCCGCCACCCCAACAGCTGAGGAGGGGATTCTGGAACCGAATGGAGCTTCGGGATTCTGAGAACCACAGGCAGCGTGCTCAGGGGGCTTGGAGTCCCGGGAGGGATTCCAGGATTGCAGGGCGCGCAGGATTCTGAGCACCAGGGGCAGAGGCGGCCAGACAACCTCAGGGAGGAGTGTCCTGGCGTCCCCATCCTCCAGAGGGCTTGGGCCCGCCCCGAGGGGGCAGCGAGAGGAGCTTCCCCATCCCCGGTCAGTCCGCCCTGCCCTCTGTCCACTCTCCCATCTACTCGGTATAAATCATGTTTATAAGTTATGGAAGAACCGGGACATTTTACAGAAAAAAAAAAAAAACAACAACAAAAAATATACGTGGAAAAAAAACCGATGGGAGGCCTCCGTTGATTCTCAAGCCTGGCTGGCCTTGTTTTGAGCATTTCATCCGGAGTCCGGCCGCCCTGATCTTCCCCCAGCCGCCCGCAGGGGGCGCCAGAGGGCTGGAGCACGCAAAGCCGCGGAGCCACATGCCTGGCTTGATGCTGCATTGAGCACGGCTCAAGGGGGGTGCAGCGTGGTCGGGGGTCGTAGTCTCCCGGGCCGGAACATCCGCCCTGGTGGGAAACACCACCAGCCTTCCTTTGCCCGGTGGTAGGTTCTCAGCGTCACTCACCCCAGCTTGACCTGGCTGGAGTGACTACCGAGGACTTTGTCCTTGCAAATTGAAACAGCACAGATGACACTGTCTGAAAGCAGAGATGGGGGCAGGGAGCTAGGAGAGGGTTCAAGCGACCAGGAACAGCTGCAGAACAACTAGGGTTCTAGGAACTGCTGTGTCGGGAAAAAGGGGCTCCAGGACTCACAGGCCTGGGAGAAGTGGGCTAAAGGCCAGACTAGGCTCCTGATGCAGCCATGGGGGCTGGGTCACCCGTGTCTGAGAATGTGGTGGTGTCTGGATTTTGCCAACCTAGGGCTGGGGTCAGCTGATGCCCACCTCCATCACCCCCCAGCCTCCTCCAAACGGGAACTGAAACCCTGTATTCCCCCAGGGTCTGGGGAGGGAGGGCTGCTGAGTAGAGCCGACCCCCTGCCAGCCAAAGCAAGCAGGCCCGCCCCGGCACTGAGGCCTCCTTTCCAGGACCAGATGTGCAGAATCCTCTGATCCCACCCCCTGCAGGAGGCAGGAATGAATCCCAGCCCCTCCGGTTCTCGCTGTGTGGCCTTGCCGTTGACCTCGCTGCTGACCTCCCTGCTGCACTGCTGGTTTCTCTGAAACATCTGGAGTTTATAACAGGGCTGTTAGGAAAGTGACAGCGTCTGAGCGTGCACTGTGGCCTGTCCATCGTTAGCCCTAACATAGGACTGCTGTGTACCAGGGTTGTCCTCCGTGCTGGACACACATGCTAGCTTGTCACCAAATGTGTTGGTCACACAGCTGGCAACTGGCAGAGCCAGGATTCAAGCCCTGGCAGTTTGGCTTCAAAATCCTAACCCTGATTCAGAAGCACAGCTTTAAGCCCCTGGAAGCCACAATGCCTGTACGGGGTGGGGGAGGTGCTGGAATCTCATTTCACATGTGGGGAGGGGGCTCCCCTTTGCTCAAGTTCGAAACCAAACAGGAAGCTATGATTAAAACCAGATCCCACTCGAAAAGCCCAGACTTAGCACATGCATCACACTGTTCCCTGTTCCCACCCCTCCCATCCATCCCACTCTGTTCAGCCCCCTATCCCCTGATTTCTTTCTTTTTTTTTGAGATGGAGTCTCGCTCTGTCGCCCAGGTTGGACTACAGTGGCACCATCTCGGCTCACTGCAACCTCCATCTCCCAGGTTCAAGCGATTCTCCTGCCTCAGCCTCCCGAGTAGCTGGGACTACAGGGGACTGACACCATGCCCAGCTAACTTTTGTATTTTTTTTGGTAGAGACAGAGTTTCCCCATATTGGCCAGGCTGGTGGAGAACGGCAGACCTTAGGTGATCCACCTGCCTTGTCCTCCCAAAGTGCTGAGATTACAGGTGTGAGCCACCAAACCCGGCTCCCTCCCCACTTTTTTTTTTTCCAAAGAGTCAGGCTAGATTGCAGCGGTGAGATCTCACCTGATTGCAACTTCTGCCTCCCAGGTTCAAGCAATTCTCCTGACTCAGCCTCCCAAGTAGCTGGGATTACAGGTGCCCGCCACCATGTGTGGCTAATTTTTGTATTTTTAGTAGAGATGGGTTTCCACCATGTTGGCCAGGCTGGACTCAAACCTCTGACCTCAAATGAGCCGCCCACCTCAGCCTCCCAAAGTACTGGGATTACAGGCATGAGCCACCACGCCCAGCTCCTCCCATCCCACTTCTGTCCAGCCCCCTAGCCCCACTTTCTTTCTGGGATTCAGAAGTCCAGGTCCCAGCCCCCTCTCAGAGTGCATTCTTCCTGGCACAGGAAAGGACGGGGTCAGGGAAGGAGGACTCTTGGCGGCAGCCTGCAGGTTCCCCTTCCATGCTTGGCCCCCAGAATGGAGGAGGGTGTCTGGATTACTGGGTGTGGTGTCCTCCCTTCCTGGGGACAGTCAGGGGTGGTCAAAAGGCCTCTATGCCCCATCTCCTCCCTCTGCCCTGCTATGCCAGGGGCAGGGGGAGAACAGCCCGCCTCGTGACAGGGGGCTGGCCCAGCCCGCCCTATCGCTGGGAGAGGGGGCGGGACAGGGGGAGCCCTATAATTGGACGAGTCTGGGAGCCTCCAGTCCTACTCAGCCCCAGCGGAGGTGAAGGACGCGTTCCCCAGGAGCTGGTGAGAAGCACAGTGGAGGGCGCACAGCTCAGCTCAGGGGCCTCTAGGAAGATGCAGCCGGGACCTCGGGAAGCCTTGGCCTCCGGGAAAGCAGTCTCAGGAGAGCTACTTGGGGTCGGGCTGGGGGAGAGGAGGAGTTGGGGGTGAAGCCAGCGGCAGGGTCTGGACCCGGGCAGCAGAGGCGACCTGACCCGCTAGGTGGGGTGGGGAGAGCAGCTGGACTCGGAGCTAAGCCAAAGCAGGACCCCACGAGTTGTCACTGTCATTCATTGAGCACCTACTGGGTGTCCCCATTGTCTTCAGACCTCCCTACTTGGGCAGCCAGGGGCAGCGACAGCGTAGCTAGCCGCCGACTGGAGAACTTAGCTAGCTGTCGACTGGAGAACTTTAAAATGAGGACTGAACTAGCTCATAAATGGAAAACGGCGCTCAAATGTGAGGTTGGAGCTTAGAATGTGAGGGGAGAATGAGGAATGCGACGTTGAGACTGAGATGGAACGGGCGGTGGGGAGGGGGCAGGGGGTGAAATTTGAACCCTGGGAGAGGAAGATGGAATTTTAACTATGGAGGCCGACCTGGGGGATGGGGAAATGAAAGAAGACCAGAAGGCAGTTGAATAGGCAATGGGTGGGGGCGGCTTGCTGCATGTCTGTGTTGGGATTAGGCCTTTGCAGATAATGGAGCAAGGCTTTGAAGGCTAGGCTGGGGTGGGGCCAGGTTGGGGGTGGGAGTTCTCACTGGGGGTTGATTGACTTCTCCCTCCCCAGACTGGCCAATCACAGGCGGGAAGATGAAGGTTCTGTGGGCTGCGTTGCTGGTCGCATTCCTGGCAGGTATGGGGGCGGGGCTTGCCTGGCTTCCCCGCTTCTCACCCCCACCAACGTCCTGGCCCCATTCAGGCAGGCCCTGAGGCCCCCTCTTCTGCTGGTCTGTCTTCTCCTTGAAGGGAAGGCTCAGGTCTGAAGCTTCTGTGCCGTTCTCTGGCTCTGAAGAGCGATTTGACGCTCTCTGGGCCTCAGCTTCCCCAATCCTTGAGAGTTAGAAGTGTTTTTTCTTTTTGGCGGGAGGTGGGGGGACAGCCTAACTCTGTCACCCAAGCTGGATGGGGTGCAGTGGCGTGGTACGGGCTCACTGCTGCAGCCTCCGCCTCACGGGTTCAAGCTATCTTCCCGCCTCGGCCTCCCGAGTGGCTGGGATTACAGGCACACACCACCATGTCCAACTAACTTTGGGGTTTCACCATGTTGGCCAGGCAGGTCTCGAACTCCTGACCTCAGGTGATGTGCCTGCTTCCGCCTCCCAAAGTGCCGGGATTACAGGCATGATCCACTGTGCCCGGCTGGGAGTTAGAGGTTTCTAATGTGTTGTCAGGTAGGTAGTGAATACCTGTGACGGATCAACTGTGATCTTTATTTCTCACCACCCCAGACAGTCCTGCATGGGGCGCGCAAGGACACTCAATACGTGCTTTTCCACTGGGCGTGCTGGCTCACGCCTGTAATCCCAGCACTTTGGGAGGCCAAGATGGGCAGATCACTTGAGCCCGGGAGTTCAACACCAGCCTGGGCAACATAGTGAGAGTGAGACCCTGTCTCTACTAAAAATACAAAAAGTAGGCCGGGCGTGGTGGCTCACGCCTGTAATCCCAGCACTTTGGGAGGCTGAGTCGGATGGATCACGAGGTCAGGAGATTGAGACCATCCTAGCTAACACGGTGAAACCTCATCTCTACTAAAAATACAAAAGAAATTAGCCGGGCATGGTGGCATGCACCTATAGTCCCAGCTTCTTGGGAAGCTCAGGCAGGAGAATCGCTTGAACCCAGAAGGTGGAGGTTGCAGTGAGCTGAGATCATGCCATTGCACTCACTCCAGCTTGGACGAAAGAATGAAACACCGTCTCAAACAAAAAAAGAAATAGCCAGGTGTAGTGCCCAACACCTGGGATCCCAGCTGTT
The DNA here is from genome assembly GCA_963574635.1 of Cheracebus regulus. NCBI lineage: Eukaryota > Metazoa > Chordata > Mammalia > Primates > Pitheciidae > Cheracebus > Cheracebus regulus. The sequence continues at coordinate 7,123 of CAUYQU010053844.1, read as the reverse complement.
CAAGAGGCTGAGGCAAGAGGATCACTTGAGTCTAGAAAGCCAAGGCTTCAGTGAACCATGTTCAGGCCACTACACTGCAGCCTGGCCGACAGAGCAAGACCCTGTCTATAAATAAACAACGCTTTTTGCCAGGGACAGTGGTTCACACCTGTAATCCCAGCACTTTGGGAGTCCAAGGTGGGCGGATCACAAGGTCAGGAGATCGAGACCATCCTGGCCAACATGGTGAAAGCCCGTCTCTACTAAAAGTACAAAAAATTAGCCAGGTGTGGTGGTGTGCGCCTGTAATCCCAGCTGCTCAGGAGGCTGAGGCAGGAGAATCGCTTGAACCCAGCAGGCGGAGGTTGCAGTGAGCCAAGATCGGTCCACTGCACTCCAGCCTGGGCGACAGAGCGAGACTCCGCCTCAAAATAAATAAGTAAGTATCGCTTTTCAAGTGATTAAGCAGACTCCAGCCTCACCCTGCTCACCATGGCTCCAAAGAAGCCTATGTGGAGCCCCTGTGTGCCAGGTACTGGGTGCCTGGCTGGGGGTGGAAGGACCCTGACCCACCTTGAACCTGTTCCACATAGGATGCCAGGGCAAGGTGGAGCAAGTGGTGGAGCCGGAGCTGGAGCCGGAGCCGGAGCTGCACCAGCAGGCCGACTGGCAGAGCGGCCAGCCCTGGGAGCTGGCGCTAGGTCGCTTCTGGGATTACCTGCGCTGGGTGCAGACACTGTCTGAGCAGGTGCAGGAGGAGCTGCTCAGCTCCCAGGTCACCCAGGAACTGACGTGAGTGTCCCTATCCCGGCCCTCGACCCTCCTGGTGGGTGGCTGCACCTCCCCAGCTTCAGGTTTCATTAAGTCTGACCGGTCATTAATGCCTGGGCGTCTGGGTCTCTGCGGGTCTAGCTGCTTCTTCCCATTTCTGACTCCCGGCTTTAGTTCTCTGGAATTCTCTGTCTCAGCTCTGTCTCTCCTTCCTCCCTTCTGACTCACTCCCTCACCCTCGTCCTGGCTCGGGCTCTGTCCTTCCCTAGCTCTTTCATATGTGTGTGTATGGAAAGAGAGAGACAGAGAGATGGGGTCTCACTGTGTTGCCCAGGCTGGTCTTGAACTACTGGGCTCAAGCGATCCTCCCGCCTCGGCCTCAAAGTTCTGGGATTAGAGGCGTGAGCCACCTTGCCCAGCCTTCTAGCTCCTTCGTCGTCTCTGCCTCTGCTCTCTGCGTCTGTCTGTCTCTGTCTCCTTCCTTGGCCTCTGCCCCGTTCCCCTTCTCTCCCTCTTTTCCAGGTCTTTCTGACTTATTCCCATCTCGCCGGCCCTCGCCCCAGCCCTTCTCCCCGCCTTCCCCTGTGCGCACACCCTCCCCGCTCTCGGCCGCAGGGCGCTGATGGACGAGACCATGAAGGAGTTGAAGGCCTACAAGTCGGAGCTGGAGGAACAGCTGAGCCCGGTGGCGGAGGAGACGCGGGCCCGGCTGTCCAAGGAGCTGCAGGCGGCCCAGGCCCGGCTGGGCGCAGACATGGAGGACGTGCGCAGCCGCCTGGCGCAGTACCGCAGCGAGGTGCAGGCCATGCTGGGCCAGAGCACCGAGGAGCTGCGGGCGCGCCTCGCCTCCCACCTGCGCAAGCTGCGCAAGCGGCTCCTCCGCGACGTGGACGACCTGCAGAAGCGGCTGGCCGTGTACCAGGCCGGGGCCCGCGAGGGTGCCGAGCGCGGCGTCAGCGCCATCCGCGAGCGCCTGGGGCCCCTCGTGGAGCAGGGCCGCGCGCGGGCCGCCACCGTGGGCTCCTCCCTGGCCGGCCAGCCGCTGCAGGAGCGGGCCCAGGCCTGGGGCGAGCGGCTGCGCGCGCGGATGGAGGAGGTGGGCAGCCGCACCCGCGACCGCCTGGACGAGGTGAAGGAGCAGGTGGAGGAGGTGCGCGCCAAGCTGGAGGAGCAGGCCCAGCAGATGCGCCTGCAGGCCGAGGCCTTCCAGGCCCGCCTCAAGAGCTGGTTCGAGCCCCTGGTGGAAGACATGCAGCACCAGTGGGCCGGGCTGGTGGAGAAGGTGCAGGCTGCCGTGGGCGCCAGCGCCGCCCCTGTGCCCAGCGACAATCACTAAACGCCCAGGCCCGCGGCCAGGACACCCTACTCCACCCCGTGCCTCCTGCCTCCGCTCAGCATGCAGCGGGAGACCCTGCCCCCAACACAGCCGTCCTCCTGGTGGGCCCTAGCTTAATAAAGACTCACCAAGTTTCACCGCAGCTGCTGGCCTCCCTGTGTGATTTTCTTTAAGCTCCAGCCTCAGTTTCTCTTTCTGCCTGCACACTGGCCACACAGTTCTCAGCCCCGTCCTCCCTGTCTGTGTCTTAGACGGAGTCTCCCTCTGTCACCCAGGCTGAAGTGCAGGGAGGGGTTCGATCTCAGCTCACTGCAACCTCTGCCTCTTGGGTTCAAACGATTCTCTTGCCTCGCCTTGGGTTCAAGCAAATCCCCTGTCTCAGTAGCTAGGATTGCAGGCTGGTGCAACCACGGCCGGCTCATTTTTGTACTTTTAGTAGAGATAAGGTTTCACCATGTTGGCCGAGCTAGTCTTGAACTGACCTCAAGTGATCCACCCACTCAGCCTCCCAGCATGCTGGGATTACAGGCATTAGCCGTCGTGCCTGGCCTCTGCCCCTCTTTTTTTTTTTTTTCTTTTTCCTTTTTCCGAAACAAGGTCTCGCTTTGTTACCCTTGATCACAGCTCATTGCAGCCTCCACCTCCTGGACTCAAGGGATCCTCCTGCCTCAGCCTCTCCAGTAGCTGAGACGACAGGCGCTCACCACCAGGATTAATTTGTGTGGTGTGTGTGGGGGGTGTAGATGGGGTCTGGCTTTGTGTCCCAGGCTCATGTGGAACTCCTGGGCTTAAACGTTCCTCCCACCTTGGCCTCCTGAGTAGCTGGGGCCACTGGCTAGCACCACCACACCCCCTTATTTACTTTTATTCTTTGTAGAGATGAGAAGTCTCACTATGTTGCTCAGGCTGGTCTCCAACTCTTGGGCTCAACCGAGCCTCCCCCATCCGCATCCAAAGTGCTGGGATTCCAGGAGTGAGTCGCTGTGCCCGGCCTGCCCATCTTAACACCGGCTCCTCAGAGTTGCAACCCCAAATGAGCTGAAACTGGTGCCTTTATTCTGAAGCCATTTTTACTTTTTTCTGCTGTCTTTATTCTCCCTCCTCTCCTCCAGTCTTATCTGATTTCTGCCTCCTTCCCCGTCCCCTCTCCTTCCCCCATCCCCCGCCCCCCACTGTCTTTCCATGCTCTCCTTAGGAGATGTCATTTTCTGGCTTCCTGTTTTCCTCCACCTCTTTTATCTCTCCCTCCTACAGTTTCTCTCCCAGGCCTGCTTGTTTCTTTCCCCCCTCCCTTCTTCATCTGGGTTTCTCCCTCCGCCGCTCGGTTTTGTTTGAGCCCCTTGCTTCTCCAGTTCCCTTCTAGCTAGCTGTCCCTTCACCCACTGTGAACTGGGCTTCCCTGCCCCAACCCTCATTTTCTTTCTTTCTTTTTTTTTAAACAGAGTCTCACTCTGTGCCCAGCCTGGAGTGCAGTGGTGCAATTTTGGCTCACTGCCACCTCCTCTTCCCCGATTCAAGGGATTCTTGGAGTAGCTGGGATTTCAGGCATGCACCACCACACCCGGCTAATTTTTGTATTTTTGGTAGAGTTGGGGTTTCAGCAAGTTGACCAGGCAAGTCTCGACCTCCTGATCTCAAGTGATCTGCCTGCTTCAGCCTCCCAAAGTGCTGGGATTACAGGCGTGAGCCACTGCACCCAGCCTATCCCTCATTCTCCATCCTTTCCTCCAGCCGTGATGTCCACCCTTCGTGTTTCCCAGCAAGCTTACTGGGTGCTGAGTCCAGGCTGGGAAGAGAAGGGAGCGGCTCCTTCTATGGAAGCCTGCACCAGGTCCCATGCTGAGATGAGATCTGCTCAGAGCAGATCACCAGAGATCAGGAGTTGGAGACCAGCCTGGTCAACATGGTGAAACCCCGTCTCTACTAAAAAAATACAAAAGTTAGCTGGGTTTGGTGGTGGGTGTCTGTAATCCCAGCTGAGAGGCTGAGGCAGGAGAATCACTTGAACACAGGAGGCAGAGGTTGCAGTAAGCCAAGATCGCACCACTGCACTCCAGCCTGGGGGACAAGAGTGAAACTTTGTCTCAAAAAAATAAAAGAGAGAGAGAGAGTTGGCGCTCAGAGGGGAAGCTTGGATGAAAGCCTGGGAGCCGCCGGCACTGTCCTTCCCTCCCACCCCCTCAGTTCTCAGCGATGGGGAGCAGGGTTCCCACCAATCGGGGACAGGCCAGGACTTGAGTTTGTATCTCCTGGGCCAGCTGCAACATCTGCATGTTCCTCTGCCCGTGTTGCACACCCCAGACTCGGTGCTTCCCCCGGCGCTGCTCTGATCACCCACGTGGAGGCAGCTGCCCTGCCCCAGAGATGACTCACCAGGGCTGAGTGAGGAGGGAAGGGTCAGTGTGCTCACAGGCAGGGGGCCTGGTCTGCTGGGCCTGCTGCTGATTCGCTGTATGTCCAGGGGCCGGGGCAGCACTCTCTCAGAGCCTCAGTTTCCCCAGATGTCAATGAGGGGAGCAGCATTAGCCACATCTCCCACTTGAAGAGTTGAACCTCGAGTTCTCACGTATAAATAATTTTTTCTGAGACAGTGCCTTGTTCTGTCGCCCAGGCTGGAGTGCAGTATGGTGCTCACAGATCAGTGCAGCCTCCAACTCCAGTGACCCTGCTGCCTAAACCTCCCGAGTAGCTGGGACCACAGGCACCCACCACTATACTGGCTAATTTTTTTTTTTGAGACGGAGTTTCACTCATTTCCCAGGCTGGGGTGTAATGGCACAATCTCACCTGACTGCAACCTCCACCTCCTGGATTCAAAGGATTCTCCTGCCTCAACTTCCCAAGTAGCTGGGATTACAGTCATGTGCCACCATACCCGGCTAATTTTTTGTATTTTTAGCAGAGAGGGGGTTTCACCATGTTGGTCAGCCTGGTCTCCAAGTCCTGACGTCAAGTGATCCACCCACCTCGGCCTCCCAAAGTGCTGGGATTACAGGCGTGAGCCACCACACCCAGCCACATTTTTAAATGTTGTGTAGAGATGGGGTCTTACTATGTTGCCCAGGCTGATTTCAAACTCCTGGGATCAAGCAGGAATTTGCCTCGGCTTCCCAAAGTGGTGGGATTACAGGTGTGAGCCACTGCAGCCAGCTGACCTATGAAGACTTCTAAGCAGACAGGGCGCCCTATCTCACCACATCCGTGGTCAGATCTAGAAGTGGGACAAGGATGGGAAGGAGGTTCCAGAACAAAGGCCGGCAGGGAGTCCTACGGGACAAGAGCTGACCCCAGCAACGATCCAGAGAGACATCCTGGATCCTGGAAGGAGACAGACAGAGAGCTCCCTCTTTATATTTCTTTATTTTATTTTATTTATTTATTTTTTGAGACAGAGTCTCACTCTGTCACCCAGGCTGCAGTGCAGTGGCGCAATCTCGGCTCCCTGCAACCTCCGCCTCCCAGGTTCAAGGGCATCTCCTGCCTTAGCCTCCCAAATATCTGGGACTACAGGCTTGTGCCACCATGCCCAGCTAATTTTTGTATTTTTAGTAGAGATGGGGTTTTACCAGGTTTGCCAGGATGGTCTCCATCTCCTGACCTTGTTATCTGCCCACTTCAGCCTCCCAAAGTGCTGGGATTACAGGCATGAACCACCACAAACAGCCTATTTCTTTATGTTTTTGACACAGAGTCTCACTCTGTCACCCAAGCTGGTGTGCAGTGGCGCAGTCTCGGCTCACTGCAACCTCTACCTCCTAGATTCAAGCGATTCTCCTGCCTCAGCCTCCTGAGTAGCTGGGACCACAGGTGCAAACCGCCACGCTCAACTAATTTTTGAATTTTTGGTAGAGATGGAGTTTCACCATGTTGGCCAGGCTGGTCTCAAACTCCTGACCTCAAGTGATCCGCCCACCTCAGCCTCCCAAAGTTGCGGGATTACAGACGTGAGCCACCGCGCCCAGCCAACAGTTCCCTCTTTGCCCCTCACCGAGCCCTACTGGATGTTCTTCATTGTGTGTCAGTTTCCCCATGTATAAAACAGAAACCCCTATAGCAGAGGGTGGGAAGATGAAAGGCAGGAGCTTTGCAATTCTATTCTCGTGGGGTCAGGAGGTGGAAAAGCAGGAGCACTGCTATTCTATTCTTGTGGGGTCAGGGAAGCAGACATCTGGGTGGATGTCTGGGGACTGCTGGGCTCAGTTGGGGAAGTAGGGGGCCCCCTGGGGCTGACAGGGACTGGAAGCTCTGAGCTGGCCAGAGGGATGTTGCAATCCTGCCAGGGTCTTGTCTATGCGTCCCTTTCACAACCATCCCCCTACTGCCAGGCTGACACGTGGTTGTGGGGGCACAAGGCCAGCCAACCTAGAGTTTGAGGCTGGGCCGAGGCCACCCTCCCCACTAGCTGCCAGGGTCACTGGCGGTCAAAGGCAGCTGGTGAGGAAGGCATTGGACTCCAGCCCAGGGGGACGGATGTGGTGATGGGGGGAAGCGGGCTTGGTGCCAGGAGGGGCCTCAGAGGGTGAATACCAGCAGATAAAGTGTTACAGGAGGTAGCCAGGCAAAGGGGGTGAGGCCCGGTGGAAGGGAGGAAGGGGCATATATTTAGAGCTTTGCAGCTGACGGTTTTAATTTTTTGAGATGGGGTCTTACTCTGTCCACTAGGCTGGAGGGCAGCGGCAAAATCACGGCTCACTGCAGCCTCGAACTCCTGGGCTCAAGCAATCCTCCCACCTCAGCCTCTTGAGTAGCTAGGACTACAAGCATGCACCACCACACTTGGCTAATTTTTAAATTTTTTCGTAGAGATGAGGTCTCTCTATTTTGTCCAGGCTGGTCTTGAACTCCTGGGCTCAAGCGATCCTCCCACCTCGGTTTCCCAAACCACTGGGATTACAGGGATGAGCCACCACTCCTGGCCAATGCAGGTGAGGTTTTTGCAGTGTTATCCAGCTAAGGCAACCCCTTCCCCTCACAAAAAAGGGAGACCGAGAACCATAAAGTTAAGAGCACAAAGCGGGCCAGGGACAGTAGCTCACA
>CAUYQU010053843.1:0-44103 GCA_963574635.1 Cheracebus regulus | reverse complement strand
TGCCACACATAGACACCCATAAACAAAAATCACATTTTCTGCTAAGAAATTGATATAAGTCAGTTTTGACCTATAACAAGAGCATTAGTACTTCATTATGAATAAGAATAATATAAAGGGCTGTTGAATTTTGTCAAAGGCATTGTCTGCATTTATTGAATAACCATGTGGTTTTTATCTTTGGTTCTGTTTATGTGATGGATTATGTTTATAGATTTGCATATGTTGAATCAGCCTTGCATCCTCGGGATGAAGCCTACTTGATCATGATTGATAAGCTTTTTGATGTGCTGCTGCTATTGGTTTGCCAGTATTTTATTGAAGAGATTTGCATAGATGTTCATCATGGATACTGGCCTGAAATTCTCTTTTTATTTGGGTCTCTGCCAGGTTTTGGCATCAGGATGATGTTAGTCTCATAAAATGAGTTAGGGAGAATTCCCTCTTTTTGTATTGTTTGGAATAGTTTCGGAAGGAATGGTACCAGCTCCGAGATCATTTAAGTGAATCTTGTTGGCATTTGATTTTTAGAATTTTGTTTTTCAAGGTAGTTGTATTTAGACACTAAGTAGGACAGTAATAATCTTAGAGACTTATCTGAGTATTAAAGACTATCTAGCCTATTCCAGATTACTTATCATACTTCATTCTTCTCATTTTGACAATGTCAGTAAATACATATATTCTTCCATTACTCTCAAAGTTTCTTTGTGAGTTTGTATACATATATGACACATATTTGTGCTATTATAAAACAAGGATGAATAAAAGAAAATTTAGGTATTTTTCTTTTGAAAAGGTCATGCTCCATTGCCCAGGCTGAAGTGCAGTAACATGACCATAGCTCACTGAAACCTCAAACTGCTTGGCTCAACTGATCCTTCCATCTCAGCCTCTCAAGTAGCTAGGCTTCAAAAAAAATTGTAGAGATGCAGTCTTGCTCTGTTGCTCAGGCTGATCTCGAACTCCTGGCCTCAAGCAATCCTCCTGCTTTGGCCTCCTGAAAGGCTGGGATTACAAACATGAGTCACCATGCCCAGCCTGGATTAAAATTTTTACTGAACACCTTTTCCATGAATCTACCTGATAAAGTGATTACCTATCAAAATGAGACTTATTCATGCATTATTCATTCCAATTTTCCTAGTGTGTATGAAAATGACTTTTTTGTCTAAACTAATTTGAATTTTTATGGATATATTTTTGCAATATATGCCCTACAAACAGCTAATATATGATATTTACATGTTTCTTTATTGGGAACACAAGAATCACGAGTACATAATTTTTACCACTGGTATCATTGCTTATATAAAAACACACACACACGAGAAATGAAAACCCAGAAGGCAAGCATCAAGATGAAGAAAAGAAACTAATATTTTCTAAGCACCAAGCACTGTACCTGATTACTATTATCTCACTGAAATGCAATACAATATTATGAAATGAATTCTTATTCTCTTTCACAGATTCAGAAATTGAGGCTTACAGGAAATATGCAATATTCTTAAATGTTAAACTACTAGTAAATAAATATAATTGGTATTAAAATCTAAGTCTGCTTGAATCAAAAGATCTCATTTGTTAGCTAATATATCACCTTTTTTTTCTTTCTTTTTCTTTTTCTTCTAGAACTGTGGTTCAGAAGGAACTAATATATCATCTTATACATTTACCTAGAGCATTTTAAAGCCCTTACTATGTCCTAGGCACAGTACTGTACAATTTTTCAACTGGAAACTTATCTTTTTTGTCAAGGCCTTGTTCTTATTACACTTAATTTCTAAGACAAAGACTGATTATCATTAGGAGTTTGCTGAGTTAAAAATAAAAAAAGAACTCAAAACATTCAGTCAGAAAAAATATCTTGTTATAATGAATATAAATAAGATTTGAAGTTTTGTCTTATTCACCTATGTGAAAAATAAAACAGATTAATAATAATGTTAGAATTAAGAGAGCACTTATAGCTGTCTTATAGTCAGTTGGCTTATGTGAAATATTCTGTATTCAGAGGATAATTTGTGAAGTGTGCTTCAAGGGATGTAATACCTGGAGAGAATAATATTTACCTAAGCTATTACAGGATTCTGCTTTAAAATAATGACTTACTTTAGCTCTGGATGTGAAACTTGTAATAAGTTCCAAATATAGACATACAGAATTTATAGATATTAAAAAAACTATAGAAGTAATTCGTTTTGCTGAAACATCTGAGCTGAAAAATTTGCTCTGACCAGTCACTATGAACAACTGAGATATTCATAGATGTCAAGGCAAAAAAGTTATTTCATTGCGGGTTTTGGGAGAAAAAAAAAGTACTTTAAAAAATTTTCATAGATCCTCACATTATCTCAGAAATTCTGTACTTATTATTAGGCCCTTGATTGCACCAAGATTATGTTCACCTACAAAATATTTTTAAAATTTAGTAGCTGCTGAAAGATAACACAGAATGGTCATATGCAATTTGCAAAGAGGCACTAGTAAGAATACCAATGAATTTTTTCTGAATAAAGTATTGTGATTGCTCTTTTGTTTTCCCACTGGAGAAAACTGTTATCACTGTGCCTTTGGTTTACTATCTAAGTAGTGGAAATGAAAATCTTCAAAGGAACCATTTATTATTAAGTAAGTGAAATATATTAGTCACAGTTCAGCACTTGGAAATGGTAGTTACTTAGGAAACGTCTGTCTCTATCAAAAATTTAGTTTGTGAAAAAAAATAAAGAAACCCTTACCAAGCATATTTATTTTGAGATTAAAATTTCAGCTAATGCCAGGGAACTCATCTTTCTCTTAAGATTGACTTTCATTTTCCTCACAAAGAGTAACATCTTTTATAACTTTCTAAGCAAAAGAAGAATATCTGTGACAGAGAACAATGACTTGTAGTTTATATTATATTTTGGGTTGATATTATGGCCTTTTCTTGCCTTTCAGACTCAACCATACTATTTAAACAGAGGAAGACACTAATGCATCTAAATTAATTTTCTTCTTTTTCACAATATTAAAATATACCTACTAATGATCAAATTCATAAATTTAAAACTTTCCAAGCATTTACTTTAAGTAGTTAAACTGATACAAGCATTAAGCACCATAATATACAATAAAATTAATTTTATATTTTCCTTTTTAAATGTTATATATTGTATATTTTAAAAGTAGTATTTGCCGTTCCATTTTTGGTAATGAATGCATAACCTCCCACAGGTAACAATTATATATTTTATTCAAAATATCTACAAACAACAATTTGAAGCACAGGTGACTAAAAGCAGGCAGAAACTGCAGCATAAAATAGATAAAAACTCCATTTAGTGACATTTGTGCTTATGTAAGTTTTTTCCTGAAGACACTAACCAGTTCACAAGACGAAGATAGCTCAAATTCAAACAGAAATCCATATTTTACTGACTTGAGGCATTAGAGGATTAAGTTATAGGCTGTCAAACAGCTGAAAAGTGAATGAAGAAATTTTGGAAAGGAGAAAGAGATACAGAAAGGAGTACTAACATTGTCTTTAAACTCCACCGAAAGTTTGGAGTTTAAGACAAGCATGGCTATTCCTACCATTTGTATTCAAATTTGTAGCAGAGACACTAACCTCTGCAATAAGGTAATAAAAAGGAGCGAAATGCATACTATTCTACAACACTAAAGAGATAATAAAGATAATAATGAAATATTTTTAAAATATTATACCAACAAATTTGATGACTTAGATTATATAGAAAAAGTTCTTGAAATAGTCCAATTAGTAAAGCTCACTCAGGAAGAAACAGATACTCTGAATGGTACTGTGTCTATCAATGAACATACATTTGTAATTAAAAGTCTTTGTGGCTTCACTAGATAATTCAACCAAACATTTATAGAAGAGATAGTTCAATTTCACACAAAATAATATATATAAAAGAAGAAGAAGGAATATTTTCCAGCTATTTTTATGAAGCCAAAAGCAGAGAAAATCATTATGAGAAAATAAACTATGGACTAATATTTCTCATAAGTTATATGTGAAAATCAGTAAATCATATCCAAAAATATGTAAAAATCCATGACTCTCTAATAACAGAAATAAATCAATGTATAATTAAAATATGAAGATGAAGGAAAAGCTCTTCTTTAGAATAGAATGCCAACCAGTACACATGTAGACACAATGAGGGTTAAGAAAATCACCATAAGACTCTAAAGTCAGCAGGTAAAGATTTTTAGAAATAGGATATTTTCATTGTCTCAAGGTAGTCTCTACAAATTACTTATCAATTCAAAAGAAAAGAGAGTCACTTTATAGTGAACAAACCTGGGGGACCTTTATCAAGTGATCAAAGTTAAAATCATTAATATTGGGTCTGTACTGAAAGGTATTAACATTATGGCCTGAGACTGCCATCCTTAGAAAGGTTTCTTGCAAAGTTAGTCCCTGGCATCTGGGAACTTGGCTCTCCAAATGTATTCTGGGCAACAGTTAACTGATAACAAGGGTGGGGTTCACTGTGCATAGACTGCATGTGCAAACAATATGGTTATGTTGAATGCCTACTTTTCAGAGTCTAGAATTTGTGTGCATGTTAGGCAGAGGGTGCTTAAAAATAAAATAAACTCTTAAATAAAAAATATAACTTTTTTCTTTTTAACAATATTAAAATATACCTACTAATCATCACATTTGTAAATTGAATTAAAAAAACTTAGCTACTTAAATTGTAAAAACAAAAATCTTAGCTGCTTAGTCTCTAACGGGCTCCCCTAGGCAGAAACATTGCACACATATTGCTACAGATGGGGTTCAGGACATGCTACACCAAAACATGGCAGCTTGGCCTTTGAGAAAACAGTAGAAGCAGGATGTCCACTTACCTTCTTTCCCTTCTTCTTTGAAGTAGGCCATAAAACCTAGGTCATTCTTTAACCTTCTACCCTCCCTTCTCTTCTGAAGTCCTGCACGTGACAGGTGTCCTCCCCTGTCCAGATGGAAGGAATGTAGCACAGGGATGCCAACAATCATCTGAACAAGCAGGCCTTGCTAAGTTCCTCCCAGTTTATTACCAAAGATCATACCCTTTTGTCCTCCATTAATACTTCTCCACGACTGTCCATAAAAATACACAGATTCTTCTGTTTCTTGAGAGTATACATTTCTGGAGACTGCAATGTCATGTAGAAGTTATATTAAATAAATTTGTATGCTTTTATTTTGTTAATTCATATTTTGTTATGGATCCTCAGCTACACACTCGCAAAAGGTGAGAAACAATATTACATAATTTTTTCTCCCTTACACTACATTTTTTTTGCTGAGGAAAAGCGTACTCTAGGTGACCCCACATGGGAGGCAGAGAGCATAAGGAAGACAGGCTTCATGTGAATTCCTCTGCATTTTGACTGTCTTTTTCCCTTCTAATCTGACCATTTGTCTGTACTATACTGCTGCAATAAATTTTAGCTGTAAGTATTACTATATGCTTTGTCTCTTGAATTTTTCTTCGGAATATCTGAGGTTGTCTTGGAGACTTCTGTAACAGGGGCAAATCGACCTGATGTGCATCTTATCATGATGCAATGAGAAGAACAAAACACCATTTTTAATATTTCTGCCAAAACTGTATAAGCTAAATGTAATCATGAGAAGACATCAGACAGTTTAAAATGAGGGATGTTTTACAAAATAACTTGTCAAAAATGTCAATAGGAGGAAAGACAAAGCAGCACTAAGGGAGTTTTTAAGAATACAAGAGACTTAAAGAGACATAAAGACCCTATACAATGACCCTGGAGTAAATCCTGAAACTTGCAAAATAAAAATGGTTTGAAAAGACTTTGTTGGATAATTAAAAATTTTTGATTTGGGACAATGAATTAAATAATAGTATAATATTGTGGTTAAATTTTTCTCAGTGTAATAATTTTACCATGGTATATAAGAAAATATTACTTTTTAAAGTAAAAGTATTAAGCTATTTAGGAGACAAAGACATGATGACTCCAACTTATTCCCTAATGATCCAGAAAAAGAATAGCAGTATGTGTGTGTGTGTGTTTGTGCATGCGTGTGTGCATGTGTGTTGTGTATGTCTGAAGAGAGGAGAACAGAGCCAGAAGAGGATAAGAACAGAGCCAGAAAGAAAAAACAAATGAGGCTAAATATAAACAACTGGCAAATCTGGGTAAATAATACATGAGAATTCTTTGTATCATTCTTGCAAATTTTGTTCTAGTTTGAATTTATGTCAAAATTAAAAGATAAAAGTTAAAAATAAAGCAATGTATGCATTAAATTTAACAATTCAATGTTGTATAAAGAGAAAGGTAAACAGCCTCCCACCATTCCCACTTGTAAAGAATAACCATGTTAATAAACTCACGGGTGTCATGGTGCAACTTTCTCTTCACTTACACAAAAAAGTCCAAAACAATTGTATGCTGTATAAAGTATTAAAATGTTATATTACATATATATTGTATTTAAGTCTATATAAAGCTTTAAGCCTTGTGTGTGTGTTTACTAAATAGAACCATAATATAAATACTACCCAACAGCTTATTTTTTTCACTGAATAATATGTGAAGACTAACCCTACCAGTCAGTACATACAATTTGAATTGTTTTCTAAAAAATGTATTCATAAATACATAATTTTGTATAAAAGAGTATTTTGTTATTGTTGTTGCTTTTAGAGCCATCTTTTTTTGTTGCTATATCTTTTTTTTTCTTTTGCCTCTCGCTAACCCTCTCTTCTACCACTTACTTATTTTGCCAAACATCTTTTTTAACCAAGTAACCCATGTTAAAAATATGGGATGTTTTGTTCTATTCCTTACTTTCTGTCTGTTTAAATTATTTTATAGCTTTTAAAGTTACTGCTATAAATGAATCATTTTCACAACTCTATTTCTCTGTTTATTATTAGATTTATAAGTTTAAAAGTGTAACTATTTTTGTTTCTGATTTAGCTAAGTCGGCAAAACAATAGCTTTCCCATTGCAAAATGAATTGTGAGACTAACATCATCTATTTACATAAGGAGATGAAAATTCCTTTTTCAATATTCTCTGCAATCACTTACAGCCCATAAAGTCACTGGGTTGTGGGAGGTTAAAGTGTTTCCTTAGGGAAAATTTGTGCTGTCTCCAAGGGAAGGGCGTATGGCTCCCACAATCACCTCAGGTCATGGAAAGGGGCTTCAGTGGGACCACTGGGGTAGCTTCCTTTGTCTTCTATTTATGTCTGAGAAATATAAAAGAGGTCGGGGCACTGGCTTCAAATATGCTCTTAACATAGAGTAAAATAGAAGTGGTACTTTGGATGGTCTTTATATCCGAAGTTTGAGTGCAATGGATTTGTAAGTATTTTCTATGGATTAGAGCTGAACCAGATGCAAGAAGGCCAGAGAGTATTGGAGCTTAAACAGCTTTCAAACCTGGGAACAGCTCTGCCACCTGACAATACCACTAGTCAAGTAAAGTCTTTACTGACTCTTTCCTACTCTCCCTCCACCTCATCTGGTCCCATATAGGAAAGAGACTCTTAATCCTGTTATCCTTTCTTTGGGCAATAGAAAAAGTAAATGATGGGGGAAGGAGAAGCAGCTATGTGGTATCTTTCAATACCAGTTGATCATCTTGCACTGGTCCAGAAATGGGGAAAAAGAGAGATGAGAAAGAAAAATGGGATGACATTTTAAACTTTTTATTACTGCATTGGACTGGACTTAAGGATACTGAATATTAATTACCTTCAATGACCTAAAAAGTCATGAGAATTTCTGTAAATTTCATCTAGGAGAATGAGAAGACTCAGCATCATAAAACACATGTAAACAGCTTTGAGAAACTATTTGTATTATTCTAAGGTAGACATTTTAAAAAATGTTTTATTGACCAGTTTTCCAACATAAAATAACAGACCTTTGTTGTAGTCTATTAACCTCATAATCCAATGATGAATTTTATATATTCCATTTACTAATATTTAATCTATATAATTATTTAAAATTTTTATATTAATAAATATAATTTGTCTTATGCTTTTCTACTCATATCTTCTTTTTAGATTTCATTATTATGGCTATAAAGGCTTTAAAATAAGCATCAGAGACAGTGTCATTTCTTTTGGAGTGAAATAGTTGAAGTATCATTGGAATTATCTTTATTAATGGTTAGAACATCGCTGTGACACTATCTGGTCTATGAAATTTTTAATGTTTAAAAATATATTACCATTTTATTTTCTTCTACTGTAATTGGCACAGTTACATTTCTACTTTTCTTTGAAACCATTTTTGTAGATTTTCTAGAAAACCATCCATTTTCTTTAGATTGTCAAATTTGTTTCTATGGATTCACACGTTGTAGTCTTTTATAATTCTTTTATCCAATTTTTCCCTGTGGTTGTCATTCCAAATCTTTTATAGTTTTATTCTTTTGAATTTATGTCATCAAAATGTCAAGAACATTGTTGGCATTATTAGTCAAAGAAACCATGTTTGAATCCACTTGTGCTTTTACAATTCTCCAGTTTCTATTTTATTAATCACATATAATCTTTATTAAATTCTTCTCTTTTATTGTTTTTGCATTTTCTAAAGTACTATGCATTTTTTAATGAAGGCTATAAATTTCCCAATGAGTAAAAATAAATAAATAAGTAAATGGATTACTCTTTGTTGTGTGAATGAACCACATTCAATCAGTTGGAGGCATTAAGAGCAAAAACTGAGATTTCTAAGAAAGGAAAAAAAAAATAGTTTCAAGGGGTGGTAATAATCCCAGCACTTTGAGAGGCTGAGGCTGGAATATGGCTTG
Source organism: Cheracebus regulus (assembly GCA_963574635.1). Lineage (NCBI taxonomy): Eukaryota > Metazoa > Chordata > Mammalia > Primates > Pitheciidae > Cheracebus > Cheracebus regulus. The sequence continues at coordinate 35,283 of CAUYQU010053843.1, read as the reverse complement.
AGCACAGCAGCTTTAGACCACCCTGGGCCATGAAGTGAGACCCCCATCTCTACAAAAAATTTAAAAAGCCAGGAATGATGGTGTGTGCCTGTGGTTCCAGTTACACCAGACCCTGAAGCAGGAGGGTCAAGAGCCTTGTTCCTGCCACTGCACTTCAGCCAGGGTGATATACTGACACACTGTCTCAGAAAAAAAAATGAATAAAAGGCTTTAGGATTAACTTTTGCGTGGATTTCTAGTCTGTTGGCCTGCCTTACATATTTGAGACTTGCCAGCCCTCACAATTTCATGAACCATTCCCTAAAATAAATCTTTTGATATATGTTTATTAAAAATAATTTTGCTATGTCCCTTTGGCTTCATTAAAGTTTCTTTATTTTGTTATTGTTTCCTAATTTGTGGTGGTTATAATTTGTGATTTTTGTGTTTTCATTTTGATCCAAGGTTTACCTAAAAATGGGTTTCTTAATTTTAAACTTGTGTCTATGTCCCTGCCCAAATCTCAACTAGAATTCTAATCCCCATATTTCAAGGAAGGGACCTGGTGGATGGTCACTGGATCATCGGGGCAGTTTCCTTGTCCGTTCCCTATTGCCTGCTGACATGTTAATATATGCCTTTCTTCTCTTTCCATCATAATTGTAAGCTTCCTGAGGTTTTCCCCAGCCTTGCAGAACTGTAAGTCAATTAAACCTTTTTTGTTTATGAATTATCCAGTCTCAGGTATTTTTTATAGCAATGTGAAAACAGACAATTACAGATTGGTAATTGTAATTGAAGAGTTTTGAGGCACTGCTCTAAAGATACTTGAAAATGTGGCAGCAACTTTGGAACTGTGTAATGGGCCACGGTTGGAACAGCTTGAAGGACTCAGAAGAAGATGTGGGAAAGTTTGGAACTTCCTAGAGACTTTTAAATGGTTTTGAGCAAAATGCTTATAGTGATATGGACAATGAAGTACAGGCTACGGTGATCTCACATGGAGAGGAGAAACTTACTGGGAACTGGAGCAAAGGTCACTCTTGCTGTGCCTTAGCAAAGAGACCGGAGGCATTTTGCCCCTGCCTTAGAAATCTGTGGAACTTTGAACTATGTGCCAGAAGAAATTTCTTAGCAGCCAAGCATTCAAGAGGTGACAGGGCAAAAAAGTTGGGAAAATTTTCAGCCTGACCCTGTGGCAGAAAAGAAAAACCTATCTTCTGAGGAGAAGTCAAGCCTGCTGCAGAAATTTGCATAAGTAATGAGAAGCTGAATGTTAATCACCAAGACAATAGGGAAAATGTCTCCAGGGAAGGTCAGAGATCTTGATGGCAGTTCTCCATACAGGCCCAGAGGCCTAGAAGGGAAAAATGGTTTTACGGTCCCGGTCCAGGGTGCTGCTGCTCTGTGGAGCCTTGGGACTTGGTGCCCTGTGTCCCAGCCACTCCAGCTCCAGCTGTGGCTAAAAGGCTCCAAGGTACAGCTTGGGCTGGTGCTTCAAAGGGTGAAAGCCCCAAGTCTTGGTGGCTCCCATAGGTGTTGTGCCTGCAGGTACACAGAAGACAGGAGTTGAACTTTGGAAGCATCTGCCTAGATTTCAGTGGATGTGGGAAAACACCGGGTGTCCAGGCAGAATTCTGCTGCAGGGGCAGAGCCCTAATGGAAAACCTCTGCTAGGGCAGTGTGGAAGAAAAATGTGAGCTTAGAGCCCCCACACAGAGTCCCCTCTGAGGCACCATCTAGTGGAGTTGTGAAAAGACGGCCACTGTCCTTCAGGCTCTGGAGTGTTAGATCCACTGACAGCTTGCACCATGAACCTGGAAAAGCTGCACACACTCAATGCCAGCCTGTGAAAGTGGCCAAAGTTCTGTACCCTGCAGAGCCACAGAAGTGGAGCTCCCCAAGGCCATGGGAGCCCACCCCTTCCATCAACATGCCTTGGATGTGAGAAATGGAGTTAAAGGAGATCATTCTGGAGCTTTAAAATTTAATGTATTCTCTGCTGGGTTTAGGACTTGCATAGGGCCTGTGGCCCCTTTTGTTTTGGCCAATTTTTCCCATTTGGAATGGGAATATTTACCCAATATCTATATTGCCACTGTATTGTAGAAATAACTTGTTTTTGATTTTACAGGCTTATAAACAGAAGAGACTTACTTGATCTCAGATGAGACTTTAGACTGTGGACTTTTGAATTAATGCTGTAATAAGACTTGGGAGATTGTTGGGAAAGCATGATTGGTTTTGAAATGTAAAAAAGACATGAGATTTGCAAGGGACTGGGGCAGAATAATATGGTTTAGACCTCTGTCCACATCCAAATCTCATCTCAAATTGTAATACCCATGTGTCAAGGGCAGTATCTGGTGGGGGGTGATTGGATCATGAGGGAAGTTTCCCACATCATGTTCTCATAATAGTGAGTGAGTTCTCATGAGTTCTGATGTTTTAAAAGTGTATGGCAGTTTCCTCATCCTCTCTCTCACCTGCTGCCATGTAAGATGTGCCTTGCTTCCCCTTCTGCCCTGATTGTGAGTTTCCTGAGGCCTCCCTAGCCATGTGGAACTGTAAGTCAATTAAATCTCTTTGGTTTATAAATTACCCAGTCTCAGTATTCTTTATAGCAGTGTGAAAATGTACTAATACGATACTTTTGATATTCTCCCGCTCTAGATTTATTTAGATTTGAATCTTAAATTTCTTGCTTTTTAATATTAACAGTGTTTTGTTTTTGTTGTCATTTGTCTGATACAGATTTAGGCATACCAATTCTCTATTTTTTTTTTTTTTTTGAGAGAGAGGATCTTGCTCTGTCCCCCAGGCTGGAGTGCAGTGGCAGAATCATGGCTCACTGTAGCACTGACTTTTCATCTCAGCCTCATAAATAGCTGGGATCACAGTCATGCACTACCACGCCTGGCTAATTTTTATACTTTTTACAGAAATAGGGTCTTGCTTTGTTGTCCTGGCTGGTCTTGAACTCCTGGGCTCAAACAATCTGTCTCAGCCTCCCAAAGTGCTGGGATTACAAGCATAAGTCACCATGCCATGCCCCAATTTTTTAATACTTAACCTCTCATGCTGACTTAGCTGTATTGCTTATTGAAAGACTATGGCTGATTTACATTCTTAACCTAATCTGATAGTGTCTTGTTATGTAAGACTTCAGATCATCCTCATTCAGAGATGTGATTAATATACATGATTTACCTTTTTTGATTTATAGTCTATTTACTACATAATTCTTATTATATTTTATATTGCTTATACTTATATTTACATTGTTGATCTTCATACTTTTTCATCATTTTTATTTGATTGAATTTTCTCTAATTACTTTTAGAATTAACTTTTTAATCATACCAAATAGATCTCTTTTACCACTGTTTGCCACGGACATCTCAATGATATGAGAGCTTTAGAACATTTACTCTTTCCTGCTTTCATTCTCAAATAAAAATTTGACAATGGTTTTCCTCACCTGTTTGCACCATTACCTCCTACATCTCTCCACAGGGCTGGAAAATGCTATCTGTGGACTGCCTAAGGCTGATCCTAGGCAGATGTGATGTGCTGGTCTTGGGAATGTAGCATTCACAGTTCTCTTGTTCCTAGACTTCATTTGTTGGGTCCAGTGTATAATCCTGCTCCTGCTCTTCTCCAGGGGTATTTTTTTTTCTCCGTTTCCTTCCTCCAGTAGCAATTAGTTTACACCTGTTCCCTAAAGGTGGCAGTGTTATGCCCTCTACCTCAAAGATTAAGGCATTTATTTCATATGATAGACAGAAGAGAAGAGTCCAGATAAAGTTTTTTGACATTCCCACATCACTGATGCTCAACTTTTCAAGTCTATACAACCAAAAATATCTTCTCAGGAATCTTCCCATTCTTTTCTGTAAGTTCCTGTAAGAGTTCACAGAGAGCCTGCCAGAGTGTGGCGATCTCCCCAATTTTAGTGGTCATCACAAACTCTACACTCTCCATCCGACATTCAACTTCTAACAATTCATCATGCACTCTAGCAGTGCTCTTTGTACTTGAGTTCATCAGTGTTTCCCTCAAGTAGAAGAGTGAACACTTGTCCTTTTTCCCTTCAGACTCCTGTCTTTACTTATATTGTGGGCCAGTTCATGGCTCTGCAAACTTAGGTCTAGTGGGATTTGAAAAAAAATTACGAATCTGAAGTTTATCTCATTCCTTTTTTGCTGTACTGGTTAAAAGGACACCCCTTACAGGCTCTCTGCATTCTGGAGCCAGAAAGTGTTCTTCACTTTTTGAAGTTTCTTGGAAAATTCTCAAAAAAGATATGTTTCTCTTTAAAATTAGTGTAATAGAGTGGTGTGTTGGTAATAGAGCTAGCTAGTACCAGCTCAGATGAGTCGTTTGTATATTTCTAGGCATTTTATGAGCTAGTTGCATCATCCATGGTAAGAATATCCTACAATAAAAATAAGCAAGTGTTGCAAAAAGGGTGTTTTTCTTTTCCTTCTAATGAGTCAGTTTTTTATTTTTTATTTTTATTAGTCAGTTTTTAAACATTGACCAGCATGCCCTACATGATAAATCATAGGAATATGGGTAAGAGTCTTAGATGAAAGTTAGAAAATTATAGGTAAAAACTCAAAAAGAGTTAGAAATTAATATTTTTTGTGTGTACAAATGGCTATCAACACCAAATATAAAACCAGGAAAATATCCAGAAAGTGAATATACATGGAGTGAAAAACAGAGAATGCTGATATTTTTGGGGAAAACTAGGCACAGAGATAAACAAATGAGTATCAACAGTGGTATGGGGCAGGGTGCAGTAAAAACACAAGCAATAGCAGATATAGGACATTTTCTATTCCAATGATTTATTCAATAAGATGGTTCTAAAATTTTTCCAGTGTAGTTCAAATGTTGTTTTCACTTAATGGCATGAGGTTAAGCATAAAATTGAGAATATATTATTTTAGATTATGTATGAAGTCTAAATTTTTAAGAATTTACTTGCAAATATTATGAACAAACTTTATGGCTATCATACTTCACTGAGAAAATGGAGGCGAATTTCAAACTCTTTCTACCGTTAATCATACATATGGATGACCTTGTTTTTAACAGTAATGTTTTCAAAATTATTATCAATCAGGACCTTTTATTTAAAAAAATTCTTGCTCTAATCTTGTAAAGTTATAAGAATTTAATCAACACAGTCAGTACTTCTAGATTTATTTTCCCATAATTGAAGCCAGATATAAAGGCTCTTGAATTTGTTCACTGAACTACTTTTCTTTCCTCCGAGTGAAAATTGTGCTCTTTATGAGAAAGTTAATATGGAAAAGCACATTTATGTGATCATAAATTGAATTTGAAAGAATGTATAAAATTAAACTCTCACTTTTCTCCTGTATCAATGAAGATTTAATACAGTTCCACTGAAAAAAAACCAAGGTTTCCAATTTATATAATCGACAATTTTGATGTTACCCAATGATGATAAATATCTCTTGGGTAAACTGTATAGCTATCCTTTTTTTCTGTCCTTTTCAATGAATGGTCTTTCCAGAAAATAGCCAATAAATTGCTGTCAATAATATTTTGAATATGAAATATTTTTAAACATCACACATAATTGAAATTCAAAGTGTTTTCATTTAATATTTTTATTCATATTGATATTAATGGTTATAAATTAGCAATGATATGAATACTAGAAAAACAATTAGATATAATGGCTATTTACAAAGAAAGATACAACTTCTTTGATTCTTCATGTCAAAATGGCATTACAGTATGGAGTATAAAGTCTCTTTTAGAACATATTCAACTAGAGACCAAAAGTTTAAGAAGGTATTTATGGAAAAACAATTTTCCAATGAATACGTAATTATGTAATCAGGTGATCCTTTTACCACTGCTATCTAAGGCATATCGATAAAATTGTAATATATATGTGTATCTATATTAATTGTATTATACATGTGTATCTATATTACAATTGTATCCTTGTGTTTGTATATGTACATATATATACATATATTTTTACATATAATTTTCTTACCAATAACATACTCATACGTATGCTTCGATCAGACATTGTTTTTCAGCCGTGGCAAGCAATAGTTCATTTTATTTAAAACTGTCTGTGTTTTGTTATTGCTGTTCCTCTGCTGAAGATGTCTTTATTGAGCTAATATCTATATTTATCTCTTTCTATATGTTCCTCAATACATTTAAACAATTATTTTATTTTCCTGATTTATTTGCTATAAAACATTTAGTAGCAGTTGTAGTAACAGTAACGATATTTCCTTGAGTTGTCTTCATTTTGTCCAACCTTCCAAAGTTAGGTGTTTGAAAATGGCACTTTATTACCTTCCAACTACAAGTTCAGACACAGTTTTATTATGTTTTAATATTCAGGCCATATTTTAATAGTTAGAACCCTCAACATATGTGAAGGATAGTTTCCAAAGACTATATAAGAAGGATTACCACTATTTTTGTCACCTTCACATTATCCTTATTAATTTTCCCCAGGAATTAATTGCTTTTTTCTATTGTTATGCAATATTTCCCTTACTTAAAGCCGTTCAAAAAAGTCATTAGACTCACAAAAAATGATCTGTATGTAAAGCATATTCAGCCCAACATAATATAGGGGAAATAATTTATTAAAATATTTGTCTTTGGCTTGAGCTGTTGAAACCTATGATTGTGCCTCATTCCCTCTATGAAGTAACTTTGAAGATCAAAAACTTAAAGAAACTAGATCTACTCCTCTTCATTTTTCCATATTTATTTTCTGTTTTGATTAAATTGCCTTCTTTGTGTGGCTTTTCTCATTTTCTAGTAATTCCCTCAAAGTCTGAGACACAGCCTAGTTTGCTGGTTATCTTTCAAGTGTTTAAAACTTAGATAGGAAAGTCTTGTGTGGACATTCATTAACATTAATGTGTCTCCCCTCCTGGTATCATGCCAAAAATATCTCCCTCCTGCAACCAAATAAATAATTTCTAATTTTTTATTCATCATTAAAAATATTCATTGGAAAGTATACTCAAGTAAACTTTAAGAAGGTAAATAAGAAGTGGTTGCTGGCCTCTAAGAGCTCTCGCTAAGGAGTGTGGGAACCACCAATGGATATGCTAAGGAATGAGAAAGAGACATGAAACTAAAGTGAACAGTGGCTGCTTTGATCTTCGTAACTGTGCAATTTTATTTCAAAACAATTCATGGCATCATTAAGAGTAATATTTATATAAATAATCTGTTTCACATAATATTTAACATGATCTTATTAAGCTTTGGGGAAAAATGCAGAAAGTTTCCTGATAATAAAGGATAACATAATTCTCATTGGAGAAAATATATAATGCATTTCAGGACCAGAAGAAGATTTTACTTTTCTTTTACTGGAGGTCAATTTTGTCATACTGAATCTATATTTGGGTTTTTAAGCACTTTAAGTTCCCAGATTTCACTTGTCATAGGCCTTATTCCTCTCAAACTGTCATTTTCAAGACTGTTGTATCCTATGAGTTAATGTTTTTAGGAGATCAAGGTTCGGCTCTTTGTTATTAATGTAAATAAATAACAGGGAAGAATGACATACAGTAACCTGGTTTGAATCGAAGTTTTAAAAAATTGAACCAGGACACAGAAAGCCACCAAGTTCTCAGAATTAAAATGAAAGACTGCTTTTCCAGATATTTTCTCTATACTAAAAGAGACAGCTACTTAAACATATTGTCAGACTGAATGAGTTCACTAGCAGCTGTCACACAATTTTAGCCAATTTCCTATAGTCACATAGAGAACAATGTCATCACAATAACAAGGAATGTCATTAACTGTTACTAGAATTTACATATGGTACTCGTAATATTTTCATTAAAATATGTGTTGTTCACTAAAGACTGCATTACTTAAAATAGCTTGATAGTTTGGGGCATTGGTAAGAAGCCTCTGTTCAGACAAAGCCATCAAAAGCAATATGTATATCTTTCTCAGATGAGACATTGTGTCTCATGTTTAATAGTAAACTACGTTTTGAAATGAAAGACAATGTCAGCACTGATGATATTTATGCTGGATTGCCAATACCAATGCTTTGATATTACTTGGGTATTAGAATTTTTGAGAGATTGACTTAAGGAAAACAAGAAGACAATAAATTACAACTATTTCATATGAAACATTGGGCCATCATGTCTCACAGAATCCAATCCAAGAGAAAAAATCTCCTTCCAAGTTTTCTACCATTAAAAGCTCCTAGTCTCAATGGCAGGGTTTAACTACCCCACCTTAAAAGCTCAACTTTTGCTAAGGCTGTCCTTCTAATGTTACTCACTATTCCACGTCTCAGACCAATATTCCAACACTGGGAAAAACAGCTAGGATCATAGTGTGTAAACATAGCCACAGGGGTTCCATCTGTGAGAGTGAAGGTAAGCTCCTAGCAAAGAAATGCCAGATATTATACCACAGTATGTTACTTCTCTAGAAATTTCTGAAAAATTCAAGCAAAGGAAAAAAAAAAACTCTAAAACTATGAAGTGCAATAAATAATTAGGCACACACATACACACACAAACTGTTTTAGAAGAAATATTCTGTTATTGGGTGAACTATAACACTATGCAATGTTGATTAGATTTAACATACATGGAAATTAACATTAGATTTTCCTTATTGGGAAAAATTATACTCAATGCAATTACCTCCTTGACTAAGGCTCTCCAAGAAGAGAGCAAAACTGGGGTCAGAAAAAAGCAGAACTCAGTCCAATAGCCAGGAAAATGGGAAACATGAAATTTATTCCAAATACTTTGAATAGGCCTACTCTTTCAAGTTGAGGCTAACTTACATTAATACCATATCCAACCACATAAAACCCATTTGGCTTTGCTGGTTTTTCTCCAGAGAAATCTACTTTGCAGCAGTAGATTATTTCTAAATGAATTCATTAAAAGCATTGCCAATATACTCTGTTCTTTAATTCATCAGTTGGGCATTCAGAAATGTCAATTTTGTCAGAATTAATTAACTTGTTAATTTCAAATATTTTGCAACAACACCCTTGAAGATCATATTTTGTTTTGAACTTTGCATTTAACATATGCTATTCCTGACTTTAGATTTCTGTAAATCATAAGAAACTAAATAATAAGCTTCCTCTTTGGCTGTTGTATTTATACACATCGAAACGTTCAATCTTGAAGTCAGAAAAAGCTGTGAGAAAGTGTATTTGGGACATAAATTCTCCCTGTAGTTTAATTAAAGATTGGTAATTAGGATTATTATGTGTTGTGACTTATCTTGAATTCTGATCACTATGTTTTGTTCCCAATTGGCCCTTTTGATCTTTTCTTTCATGCTCCAAATAGTTTTACCAATTTGAGTCTGAAAAAAAAATCCTTTGTGACTCAATTTAAAAAATATGCGCTACAACAGTACAGGGAGAATAATAATGGAGATATAATTGAAATTTTATGATGAAGTTATTTCTTTTGAAGTGTGTTCTGCCCAAATTCATTTTCCTTATCTATTTTTCTTTTATTTAAGATATAATTGGTATAAACTCATTATAAAATAATTCCCAATTATCATCTGTAGATTATGTGTATCTGTTTATATATGTATGCATATATAACAGTTTCTTCTTTATGATTTTGTAAAAACATAGCTATAGTTTTAATAATTTCTAAACTGAAAGTATACCGTTCTCTTCTTTTTTAACAGGGATAAATAGAATAGCAGAATTTCTTCAAGGTTATCAAGTATTAGATAGTTTTTTTCAGTTTGTCAAAGCTTACTACTTCGATTTATCCAAGAAAGTCTAGAAACTTAGTTGATATAATAAACTATGAATCTTGAATTTAAATGGTTGAGAAATTTGCCAGATTCACAAATGGTGCTTTAGGGTTTAGGGGAGGAAAAAAAAGCTTATGTTCTGGAGAAAGCTGGCCAAACCAAATTCAAACATTCAGTGTGACACAATGGGAAAATATTCCACGCTATCTCAATTTCAATCTCATGAAAAATTAATGACTGCCACGTAAAGACCAAGCTTGTGAGCTTTATTTAACCCAGCTCTGACACCAGCAAATTCAGGAGAGAAACAAAATCTAGGAATTTAGTTTTTAATTTTCCTTTGAAAACAAAATGTTCTGTCAAATCCAGGCTTCATTTTAAAGCTCATATTCTTTTGTGCTACAACTTTAAAAGGCAAACAAACAAAAGAGGGAAACATATTGTGTTATGTTTGTATCTGTACCAATGTTAAAATAATGGACTATTATTTTACTGGCTCCAGTCAATTTTCTATTTCATTGTATCACAGATGATAATGCTTAAAAAAATAAAATTGTAGGTTTGTGAAACAGAACATTTTTTAAAAACTGAGGTAGCAATACATTGCTGATAATTTAAACTGCATTATATCAAATTTTTATTTCAGATTCTATTAACTAAATTTTTCTTCTTATACCTATGATTCTTTGACAAACTGTAGATTTGACAAACACTATAGACTTTCTTCTATAGTGATTTACCACTTAAAGTATGTAGATATGGGCATATTAGTAAGAATATATATGCTTTCCTAGTTATTAAAATTCTGTTTAAGATAGCAGTCATACATAATTCTTTTGAGGAATTCTATAGCTATCATGTTTTCTGTTAAATTTTTAACTTATTATGCTTTTTTTTTAAACTGTGAATCTACTAGCTATTAGCACATTATGAAAAAAGTTTTTGCCAGTCATGATAGGGTGAGTAAATATTGTGGTGATAAATAGGCCCCAGATCTCAGTACTTAATGCATTTAAGATTTATTTCTCTTTCATACAATTTCTGCTGGGTTTAGGCAATTCTCTAGGACAACTGGCCTACATGGTGGAGGTCAGTGTCCCAGGTTACACTTCCATATCATCAGAGCTTCAATAACCACAACAGCAAGATAAGGGACAGCATGAAAGGTCACACATATTCACTTTAACACTTCAACCAGGAAGTGATTCATGGAAACTCTGCTCACATTTTATTGCCAAAGCAAGACCTATGGGATTGCTTAAAGTTCAAGGAGTCAAAAAAGAGCAATCCTCCAAAATGCCTGAAAGGAAAAGAGAATTGGAAATATGTATGGGCAATAGTAGTATCCGCTATATCCTCTGAAGTTTTTTATTTACTTCTTTGGTTTTATTATTTGATTTGTTTTCACAATTGCAGTGTATTTCATGCAGGATTTGGAAAACATTTCCTGTATAGAGTTGCATAGAAAAGATTTTCATCTTTGTGGGCTATATTCTCACAAATACTCAGCTCTTTTGTTAGCATAAAATCAGCAATAGATAACAGGTAAACAAGTGAGCATGGCTGTGTTCCAGAACAACCTTTTTTTATGGCCTATAGGTCATAGTTTACTGAACTCTGACTTGGAATAACATCCATCCCTTCTGATACTTATAGCAAGAAATCCCCCGGATCCATCTCTTTTTCATCATTTTTTGGCTTCCTACCAAGGCTTCCTCATCTAGCTATGCAGATTGTGCACTGTGTAAACTCAATGGGAATTTTTCACATTGATTACAATAGGAATATTGCCTCCTGGATTTCTTCCCTCTGGCAGTCCAATCTACTAAACCTTGTATACAAGTTACAAAAATCTTTTATATTTCTGTTTCTCTTTGCTGTTGCAACATAAGTTCAATATAGTAATCAAGGGAGTGGACAAGATGTTGAGAAACTATACGTGCAAAAAACATTATCAATACTTTTGTTTGGTAATGGCTCATTTTGATATATGATTTGTAAACAAAAATTAGCAAATGCAGAGAAATAATGAAACATAAAATACTAAAAGTTGTGTTTTTTAATTTCATATTTTCCATTATAAAGTCATGGCATTATAATTTTTAATGAATTTCTAGTTCTTTATTAAATGAATTAGCTATAGTTTTTTGATCAGCCCCATTTTTGAAGTTTAGCAAGTTTCAAATTTTTACTAGTAAAAATAAAACTAAATGAAACGGTTATCCATAAGTGTTTGAGCATTTTCTTGGGATAAATTTGTTAAGATAAATTAGTTTCTTAGAATTAATTTCTATACTACAATTTCTGGGTTACCCTTACATATTCTCATTTTTAAAAAGTGTGAATATGCCTATTTCATATTATCCTCACCAAGATTGGGTATTATCTTCATATGGTAAATTCATGTAAAAATACACATTCTTAATTATTTGACTATTATTTCCTGCTTGATGAATGACTCATTTATCTGGCAGTTTCAGGAAACAAATTTACACACACACACACACACACACACAACTTTTCTAGGTATCAGAACATAGCTATTAGAGAGCATATATTTGCTGTATATTTCTCTACCTTATTACACAGTAGCATAATGTAAACATTCCTCAAAGATTCTGAGTTATCACTAAGACAACATAGAATGCAATTTTCAGAGATCATTATCAATATTAATGATCACTCTCTCTATGATGTATTTGTACTGGTTGACTTTGTTCACCTTTAAGATTTATTATTCTTATGATAAAAATAGAGATAAATACATACATATACATGAGTTGGGACTATGTACTAATAAGCTGTTTTCTTAATGTCCCTTGGGAAAATCAATCTTATTAATGTGTAGCTACATCCTTACATTATTTATGAACTTATGGTTTCTTGTTGAATAGTCTGTGTGTATTCTTATTCTTTCATGCTGAGTAGTAGGGACAGGGGAAATAAGCAATCCTCCCAGTTAGTCACAGAAAGGGTAGGTACATAGTGATCCTGGAGAAACATGGTTTTAGAGGAAGTCTGTTTGAGGATTGTTTAAGAAAAAAGTTAGGGAAAGCATTTTATTCCACAGGGATAATTGAGTTTAGGAGCCCATATTTCCTGCTATACTTGTGTTTTTCACATTGTTCAAGTTTTCTTAAGCTATCCTGTGCACTCCCAAATGTCCGCGCCAACAATGCTTTCTTATCTGCTTGATTCTGTAAGAACACTTTTACATGCCACTTTTTCAAAGAAAATATGAAAGGTAATTGTTGACTCTAATAATTATGATAATTATTGTTAATTAGTAAGTTTTCCTTTGCCTTTTTAAAATGTCATCCACAATCTCTATCATTATTCTATTTACTCGACATGTGTTGAAAAAGTAATAACAACAATACGTTGGAGCAAGACAGAAGAAACAGGAGCAGTGGTCAAGGAAAGAAATTTGAATTTTAGAGTAATAACAGTGTAACGGCCTATATTTAAGCAGACACATATACTCTACTTTTGTTACTATACACCAGTGAATAAAAAATGTTAACATTAAAAATCTAAAATATATATACATATATATATATATATACATATATATATATATATATATATTAACATTGCTTCTGAATGATGTCTTACAAATAACTAAGGCAATATGTTAGGGGTGTTAGTACTCCTAACTTTGTATAACCCAAACTCTAAGAAGCTCTTAGGAGATAACGTCATTAGCCAAAAAGGTGATCGTTTCCCTCTAATAGGGAAATGAATCCGATAGTTTACAATTGTCCCTTGGTATAAGGGTAAGATTGGTTGCATTGGTTTGTATTAGAAAGCAAAGGTTAATATGCAGTACCTATCTATAAGAAAATCAAAATCAGGCTTGGAAGTAAAGGCAAGCAAAAGTAATTGTAATGGAGGTGGAATATGTGCAATAATATTAGTATGAACAAATACTAATGGACATTAGTATAATATTAACAGTAGTATAATAATAGTAGTATAATAATATTAGAATGAACATATACTTTGGGAGCACATATGGGTGATTACTTTTATTCTGGATATCGGAATAGGTTTCATAGAAGAATTAACATATGAGGTAGACCTTAAAGAATGAGTTGTGTTTTTCGAGCCTTGTCTTTTCAGAGGTTTCCAAGAGTCAAATTTATCACAATATCAAATGAGCTGCATCAAGAAGCAGTAAATTTCCTATTACTGAAGATGATAGCATACAAGCTGGACAAAGCTTACACAGAATGTTGTGGTGGGCCCTTAAGCATCTATGTTGGGGTGTTTGTCAGATAACTTTACTTCTCTAAGTTCCTTCTTCTTTGAGATGATAAACTTCTAAACTATTGAGTTGGGGGAAAGAGAGGGAAGGAGAGAAAGAAAGAGAGAAAGAAAGAGACAGAGAAAGAAAGAGATAGAGATGTAAATGCATTCCAGGCAAATGGCAAGCATGTATAAAATTCTATGAGTGAATTATACATTTGGAAAATTTAGAATAAGCGAATGTGACCAGGATGGATAATGGTAGGAGCGCATTGGTGAAGAGGGAAGTCAAAGTGGAAAGAGATAAGAGATGGAAAGTACAAGTTGAGTTCATATGAACAAGATTCTCAAATATAATGTTAATAAATTTTAAATTTATTCTATTAGCTATCAAAATACAACAAATATTTTGGAGTAAGAAAGGTAAACAAGGTTGGAAAGAATCAAATGAAGATGTCACCAGTCACAAACTTAAAAAAGATCATATATTTAATGGGCATCTGATATTTTTGCCCACAAAGAATTTCTCTTTCTTTCGCTAAAAGTACTTTACTTCTTTTTTTCCAGAATTACCTCTTCCATTATAAGCAATCTTAGTAAAAGTGTCAATTAAGAATTTGTTAAACTGTCAATTAAAAAGGAAATATAACCTAAGCTGGAAGGTTAAGTTCCCTTTGTATTTGGATCTTGTGCAAAGCATCACAATTGGAACCAATGATTCTCTCACAAGGACCGTGCCTTAAAAAGATTGTTTACTAATTCACAAAATCTAAATCTGAAGAGCTGCTTTGTTCTTGCTTTTCCGGGGTGGTTAGTCAGAGTTCATTTCTGTTGTTTACCAACAGAGAATACTAATTCACAGCCACAACAGTCCTGTGTGAAAATAAGTACATGCTTCTCACATTACTAGGTCACATTAGTGACATCATCATTATTATTTAAAAAATAATGTTGGATATCAGCAAAGTGGTGGATCAGGAAGTTCTGGACACTCCTTTCCCCCACAGACACAGTGATTCAACAACACACTGACCAATTTCCTTTGTGAGAAACTGGATTCTAACATATATAATGGATACTATGTCAAAGCTGACTTTTACTTGTAACAAATGACAAGTAAACATAAAAAAAGAAATAATCAAGTTTGGGAAATGTTAATAGAATACAATTCTGGATGTTTTGCTCTATCTACCTGTGGTGGCTGTAGGCTCATTCCTCTTAGAAAAGTAGAAAGTAGGAACTGGCAATATGATAGTTTTACTGGAAATCTTATTAGAAGTATAAGTTTGTCACCAAACTAAGAAAGACTAAGCTTTTAAGGGTAACAATTATTTCACTTTCTCTCATTCTCCAGTGCCACTTATGCCACCCTGGGACATGGTAGGCAGGCGGCAGCATTTTGTTGTTTCTTCCTTCCTCTTAACAGCCTTGAATCAAACCTTAAGTATCCCTCAGCCATAACTGCCATATTCACGCCACAATAGGGGCTTCCAAGTCCATAGCGTATTATGGAGGCCACAGAAGAGTGCACACTCTCTGGGATCATTTCCAGAGTCAGGGAGGTAGTGATTTCATTTGTGGTGACATCTGGAAGCCTTTATTGTTTCTCTGCATGAATTCTTCAGAATTTCTCCAGGAAATACCATCTAAACTGTTAATGTTCATTTTCAATATTTCATTTTTTGTTGTTGTAAAGAAATATACATATCTGGACCAATTAGAATTTTGTAATTATCTTGAGGATAGAGCTAGACTGTATTTATTTCATGTATTCATTCACTCATTTAACATAAATTTATTGAGTACTGTATTAGTCAGAGTTCTCTAGAGTAGCAGCACTAACAGAATTTATATGAAAATTTATGATAACTGGCTCACATGATTATGAAGGCTGAGAAATCCCCTATTATGCTATTTAGATAGCACTTTCTTTCTGGAAAGCCAACTCAAATTGGTGGTGTAATTCAGTCCAAGGCCAAAGACCTGAGGGGGACAGTCACTGGTGTAAATCTCAGAGTCTGAAGGCCCAAGAATAAGGAGCTCCAGTGTCTCTAAGAGCAGGAGAAGATGGATGTCCCAGCTCAAGAAGAGAAAGAGAGAATGTGCTCGTCATCTGCCTTTTTGTTCTACTGAGTCCATCTACAGATTGGATGATGCCCACTCATACTGCTGAGGGCAGATCTTTACTGTGAGTAGTCTACTGATTGAAATGCTAATCCTTTGAGAAGGGTCTGTTCATGTCCTTTGCCCACATTTTATTGGGGTTGTCTTTTGCTTATCGATTTGTTTAAGTTCTTTACAGATTCTGGATATCAGACACTTGGATGCACAGGTTGTAAATATTTTCTGTATGTTGTCTGTTTACTCTGTTGATAGTTTCTTTTGCTGTGTAGAAGCTCTTTCATTTAATTAGACTTCCACCTGTCCGTTTGCTTCACCTTCCTCCATGATTGTGAGGCTTCCCCAGCACTGTGGAACTGTGCATCAATTAAACCTTTTTTTTTTTAAATAAATTACCCAGTCTCAGGTATGTCTTTATTAGCAGTATGAGAATGGATTAATACAGAAGACATACAAGTGGCCAACAAACAAGTGAAAAAATGTTCATAATCACTAATCATCAGAAAAATGTACAGCAAAACCACAATGGCATTCCATCTCACACTAATAAGAATGTCTATTACTAAAAAGTCAAATAATAACAGATGCTGGTGAAGCTACAGAGAAAAGGCAACATTTATACACTGTTGGTTGAAATGTAAATTAGTTCAGCAACTGTAGAAAGAAGTTTGGAGATTTCTCAAAGAACTTAAAAGAAAACAGAGCTACCATTGAAACCAGCAATTCCATTACTAGATTATACCCAGAGGAAAATAAATAGTTCCACCATAAGGACACATGCACTCATATGTTCATTGCAGCACTATTCACAATAGCAGAGACATGAAGTAACCTAAGTGCCCATTAACATTGGATTGAATAAAGAAAATGTGGTACATATACACCATGGAATAATATGCAGTCATAAAAAAGAATGGCATAATGTCTTTTGCAGCAACATGAATGCAGCTAGAAGCCACAATCCTAAGTGAATTAACACAGAAACTGAAAAGCAAATACCATACATTCTCACGTATAAGTGGGAACTAAACATTAGGTACTCATGGACATAAAGATGGGAACAATAGACACTGTGGACTACTAGACAGGGGAGAGAAGAAAGGGGTGCTGTTTGAAATGCTACTTATTGGATACTATACTAACTACCTGGGTGGCAGGATCTGTACCCCAAATCACAGCATCATGCAATATACCCATGTAACAAACCTGTGCATGTACCCTCTGTATTTAAAAGTTAAAAACATTTTTTAAGTGCTAATTATTTCTGGAAATACCTTCACATGTACAAACCTGTGCATATACCCTCTGTATTTAAAATAAAAGTTAAAAAAGTTTTTAAAGTGCTAATCATTTCTGGACAATCTTCATAGACACATTCAGAAATAATATTTTACCACTAACCTGGACATTTCTTAGACTAGTCAAGTTATGTATAAAATTAGCCATCGTAGGTACTTACGAAGAGCCAGATACTTTGCTAGGCACTGACTACGGAATAGTGTAAAAGATAAATATAATCTGACCTCGTGGAGCTTGAATTCTAGAAAGGGAGACTTTGCACCAAATTAAGTATATATATTACAGTCTTGCCCATGTCCTCAGCACATTAAATTATCTGCTCTAATGTCCCCTATTATGTAAAGACATTCCCAGGACAGCCTGTCTAGATTCCTGAGTAAGAATGATATGACAATTTACTTTTATATTTAGTCATATAATAGCATTAATATATGTGGATTATATGTGGACATAAATTATACATTACATATAATAAGCACATATAAAATATTAAACATGTAACATACTTAAACTGTAATATAATCTGTAACAAGGCAGGAGACATTTATTTGTTATTTAACACATAAATTTTATTGAAAAACAGAGCACTCATAGCAGAATACAAGAATAAAGAACAGAAAGATGAGGATCAGTGTAATGGAAAAGACTTTTTTCATTTCCAATGACACAGAAAAATATGAAAAGCACTTTAAAACCTTAAGTGTTTTATTTACTTCATTTTGTTGTTGAATGTGAAATGACAGAAAATTTATGAAGAAAATAATGTTTTTTCTCTAAAAAGTTAACAGTTAAAATATGCCCATCTCAAAATGAAAAACAGCTTTTCTTGTTAGTTATTATATATTGGTAACCAATATAATGAGTGTGATGTATTAGTATCACACTCATATATTTCATGCATAGGTAAGTATGTATGAAAATATGAGTGTGATACTAATACATCATGCAAAAAGCCAAGCAATAAACCCTCGCTATCTCAAGAAAAATTATCCATTATGTTCACACTCCAAAAACAACTTTTGTGTTTCTATAAGGTAGTAGTAGATGTATTTTCAGTTCTTCAGACTCTGCTCAAGCTACTGAGTTTTAAGCTAATCTATTTTTACAAAAATGCAATAGAAATTTAATTTGCATTTTTCTATGACTGCATATTGTTGTTGTTGTTGTTGTTGTTTAATTTTCCCCCTCCTTACTTGCCTTTCATTAGATTTTTGTTGTCATTATTACTTTTCTGCTAACCTGAAAGCTGGAATTGTGGGGCATTTTTTTTTCTTTGACTGATTATATCTAAATTCTTAAGATCTATGCCCCTATTTGTTCTCCTCTATACATTTCTAAACCTTATCAATGCCTAGACTTTTGCTACAAACAAGACCATTACTTTAGACATTTTATCTTCCATTGTTCTTGACATTCTACTTCATAAACTTTCTTATATTTTAAGAAAAATATTTGGCTCACAAAACTAGAAAACCAGATATAAGTCAGGCTTCAAGATTGGCTTGATGTAGTCATTCTATTTCTGTTTTTTTGGTAATTCTGTACAATATAATTTATTCATATTCACTCTGTGCTTGCTTCACTGTCAGCCTCATGACGGAAAACTGGCTATAGTGTATATCAGATATCTGACCCCCACATCAGGAAGAAAGGAACATATCTCTTTTGGTGGATCTCTTTTAAGAGAAAGGAAACTTCATTTCCAAATCCTCCAGCAAGTCATTTTCCATATCTCTTAGTCTCATATTAGTTCATATGCTCAATTTTTATCCTTCATTTTGCCTAAGGGCAATGTCATATGATGATTGGTAATGTTATATGATGATTGTTTTTTAAAACTGTCTAGGACTTGGGAGTCCTAGACAGTTTTAATTGTAAAGAAAAATTTTTAAAAATATGAGATATAAACATCGAAAATCAGTGCCTAGAAGGGTTACAAAGTTGTCATTTTATAATATTATCTTAAAAGAAATAAACTAGAGCTCACTGAAAGTCTAGATTATTGGATAAGATAACTAGGTACAAGGTCAACACTTGAAAATAAGTTTATTTTACATTAGTGTAACTGATTAGAACTTGTAATAATTTATGACATATTCATACTCATACTAGTCACAAATCTCTGTTAAATGTTAAAATAAGCCTCATATATAATATGCAGTATCTCTATGTTTAAAGTTATAAAACTTTACTAAAAGACTTAAAATAGGATGAATAGCACTAATAAATATTTAAACTTTTACAAAATAAAATGTAGAAAGAACAAAAAATGAGCCAAAACACTCCTCACCAATATTTCTTTAGCATAGTCAAGGGAAAAAAAATCCCATTTTTGAACTGCTTTTACTTTAAAATATCTTAAACAGAAGCAAGAGCCACAACTCTGTAAGTACACATTCATGGTGAGTTCAGCTTGTCGATTTTTAGTAATATAACTTGTTGAAAGAACAAAGCTTACAATATCTAAAGAATGGAAGAAGAGTTTACATTTTTTTTCTGTGACTCCTGGAAATGATCTAATTCAGTGTTTTTCATCTCTGCCTGCACATTATAATCACATGGGATCTTTGAATATTATTGATATTTAAGTCTGTGCTGACCAACTACATCATATTTCTGAGAGTGATACCAGGCCTCTGGAATTTTAAAAAGTTTTCCAGGTGATTCTAAAGTAAATCCTGTGTTGACAATCTCTGACTAAATTCCCTAACACAGGCTCTATGACAATCGTGAGGAACTGTAGAAAAGCAAGAACACAATAACATTTTTCTGGAAATTTAGAAATGTTATAAATTGTTGGGCTATAAAGAAATTGATGAGCAAAACATATTAACCATTCCAAAACAATATGCTTTAAAATGGTCAGAGAATAAGACAATGTTTTGGAATCAAAATACCTTTCATTCTTATAAAAGTATAAAGCTGCCCAGAAAATTACTTGGTTTTGGTCAGGCTGAGACTCTGTAGATGTGTCCATTTCCTAACCCTGAATCAGAAATCCAGCCCCTAAGCAGACTCAGATGTGGTAAAGAGGGTGAAGACCAGAATGGATGATGAGCAGGTGGTAAAGGTCAGGTGCAGATCTGGGGGTCAGAAAGCTTAGCTGAAATTAAAAAATTCAAAAGCAGGCTGAAAATTAAGTAAAACCAAACCTGAGATTTCATGACACATTGTGTTTTTCTTTATTCCATTCCTGACCTTAACAGTGGCTTGGAGATAACAAATGTGTCTCAGGGCATTACTGCTCAGTGCTATTTCCTTGAGATAATTTCTGCTTCACCTATATCAAATGTCAATTACGGAGCTAACTGAAAACAAGTTGTTTAGCAAGCAACAAATTACAATGTCTTATTCAGGCATATTATTAGTGTTATTGGAAGGCTATTTTCATAATTCATAGGGCTTCATTAAAATATGTTGAAATAGTGTTTAAAATAGTTATTTTAGACTGGATTTTTCCAAGTTACATTTTGTAGGAAAATATTCTCCATTAGATGATCCCAAACAAGCTTTGCCTCTGGAAAAGGTGATTTTAAAATAATTTTGGCAGTAATTTCATATATTAATTTTCTTTTTCTATGATTGTTGCTGCATGACTGCTCTTATATAAAGCATCTAGCCAAATATATAGAAATAGTCAACAGAATGGTGAACACTAGGAGATGGGGTTAGGCAGAATATGGAGAGTTGTTCAATTGGTGTAATGACACACTATATAGGATAAAATTCTAGAGATCTACTAGATCACACAGTGCCCACAGTTAACAATCAGATACTGTATAAACTGAACTAGTACTGAAAAAAGTGTTTTTTTAATTAAGGGTAGATCTCATGCTAAATGTTCTTGCCACAAAACAAAACAAAAACAACCAAAAACACAAAAAAGAAATAAAAGGAGGCTGGGTGCAGTGACTCACACCTGTAATCGCAGCACTTTGGAAGGCCGAACTGGACGGATCACAAAGTCAAGAGATCGAGACCATCCTGGCCAACATGGTGAAACTCCATCTCTACAAAATATACAAAAATTAGCTGGGTGTGGTGGCGTGGCACACACCTGTAGTCCCAGCTACTCAGGAGGCTGAGACAGAAGAATCACTTAAAACCAGGAAGCGGAGGTTGCAGTGAGCCAAGATCATGCCACTGCACTCCAGCCTGGTGACAGAATGAGACTTCATCTCCAAAAAAAAAAAAGAATAAAACGAAACTTTTGGAGGTAATAGATACGTTTATTATCTCAACTATTGTGACTGAAACATGAATGTGTATATATATACATATATATGTATATATATGTGTGTGTCCAAGGTCAGCAAATTGTATTCACTAGTTAAACGCAATTTTTCATATACCAATTATACCTCAATAAAGCTGGAAAGGATCAGCCACAGTGGCTTGCATTTGTAATTCCAATACTTCAGGAGGCTGAGGTGGGAAGATTGCTTGAGCGAAGGAATTTGAGAACAGCCTGGGCAACACAGTAAGACCCTGTCTCTACAAAACATTTTAAAATTAGCAAAGCATGGTGGCACACTCTTGTAGACCTAGCTACTCAGGAGGCAGAGGCAGGAGGATCACTTGAGTCCAACAGTTTAGGGTCATGGTGAGCTGAACTCTACCGTGAGAGACAGAGCAATTCTCTTTCTCAAAAAAAAAGCTGGAAAAAATAAAATTTTTTGATTCATTGTCTTTAACTGTTAAAATACAAAGAATATATGTTGATGGGATGATATAAGAGAAAGAAAAGATTTACAAAAAGAAGTGACAATCATTAAGTTGAAAATGCTATAACCTTTTAAGTTTGGTAAATAAATATTTTCTTATAAAATTCTATGTTTAATAATCTCCACATTATTCACACATTATATGTTAAAACTCTTTCTAGAATGGCAGACTACCATTTTCTTTACTTTTTAATAATACAGACAAAAATATTAGAGCTTACGAGTTGACCATCTATAAAATATTAAGTCAAACTTAAAAGAAGTTTCCTACTGATGTATTTGCACTTTTTATTTACCCTGTGACATTCAATTATTCTACCAGATACTTTTATGCTTTTTAGTCATATTAAAGTTTTCATGAACATAATTAGTGTCTCTAGTGTTGAAATATAAGATGTTATGTAGAAAATGTTAAAAGTATTTACATCCTTATAAATCCTAATTTATTTTTAGCTGATACACCAATGGAATTTCCACTGAACTATGTTTACTGAATCATAGTTCTACTGAATATTCTTAATGCCCTTTGGATAGGCCTAGCAAACCCTGGCAAACCAGGAATATTAATGCCAGGGAGACCAATCCAAGTCAAAGTTTTACAACCACACTGATTCCAAGACAACTTACATTGGCATCAGAAAAATGAGTTTTGGCCACTTTTCTGTCTCCTGGAAACAATACTGACAAAGCTAGAAAATTCCAACATCACAGAGAAAAGTACTAGGACAACAGTGGGCTGGAAGATCTTACATCCACAAGCTATCTAACACTTTGGGGCATGCAAAGTTCTTCCCATCCTGTCTTCATTCTTGGCCTATGACCTACCATCTTACACTTGTCTCAGATCTTTCTACAATGCATTGCTTTTCCTTGAACATAGTTCTTTTTTTTCCCACCATCATAATATTTTTAGCATGGAAAGGTACTTCTTTATGAAGGTGATAGGAGTGTTGTCTACTGTAATCTAAACCATAGATGTTCAAACTCTCACTTCAATTTTGGTTCATCTCAATTTTGTTGTAAACTAAATATAAGTCTTTTTAAATTTCCTCTTATTATGTCTTTTACTTTCTAAAGTATTATAGATTAAGTTGTGTCCCCCAAAAAAGATACACTGAAATCCTGACTTGCAGTGCCTCAGAATGTGACTTTATTTAAAAACATAATGTGGAAAATCACCATCCTGAGAGACCATCCTAATAAGCCCAAGAGAATTTGTGTCATTACTTCCTAATGTCTTATTTTTATATTACTGCTATTATAGTCATCATGTCAAGAAACATCTAAGAATAGAAATTGAATGCAATTTACCTAAAAGCTCAGTTATCCAGACTTCAGCTTAGTAATGTTTAAAAAGATATGTTTAAAAAGTTCTGACAACAAAAATTATGGACTTAAAATACATTACCTTTAATCGATGCACCTACCTCAATGGAAATCCTCTGGGCTCTCATTCAAAGCCAACGCCCTCTTAATTTATAGACAAGTCTACAAGCAAAATTCACTATCTTCAGCTCAAATACACAGAAACATAAGAAATTGCTCAAATTTAGTATATCTTATTTTTGAAGCAATGTAAACACATTAAAGAAAATGCTAAACATATTTTGAATGTTACCAAAAGGTTAAACTGCCATGCATTAAAAACTTATCTTAGCATTTTAAAATTCTCTCTGAGTTTTTACCTGTGTATACATCTTTGATAGTAAATGCTGTACATTTGTAAAAATGTATTTTTTCTACTTTATCACTTTATATTATATCAAAGATATTTTCCATGCCACTACTTACTGGCCATTACAATCATTTTAATGTCTGCATAATATTCTACTTTTTAATTTCATTCCCATTAAAACTATAAATTAAAATAAGTAGATAGCAACAAACAATGGCAGATGGAACTGTAGCTTTTAGGGATGAGGAGAAAGATTATTTAAAGTTGATATGTGTATTAGTTTGTTCTCACACTGCTATAAATAACAGCCTGAGACTGGGTAATTTATTTTAAAAAGATGTTTAATTGATTCAGCATTCTGCATGGCTGGAGAAGCCTCAGGAAACTTACAATTGCAGCAGAAGGGGAAGCAGGCATGGTTATCTGGTAGAAGGCAAGAGACAGTATGTGAAGGGGAAACAGTCAAACATGTATAAAGCTATCAGATTTTGTGAGAACTCACTCACTGTCACAAGAACAGCGTGGGGAAAACTGTCCCCATGATGTAATCACCTCCCACCAGGTTCCTTCCTCAAAACATGGGGATTATGAGGATTACAATTCAAGATGAGATTTGGGTGGGGACACAGAGGCAAACCATATCAATATGTAAACTCTAACATAACAATGCAATGTTCCTCAATAGCTATTGGATGATTTATTGTAATACTGTATGCCTAGAGTTATTCAAAAAGTTTTAATTTTATATGTATTTGCAGTTTACTAAGTCTGAAAAGTATGCAAGACATATGAGTTATATTTGTAGACTATTTAGAACTAAGGTGAGCTTTAGTTTAGTAGAAGATACTTAAGATATAGAACAGTAACTAAGTAACCACACTTAATTTATTGGGACAGGCTAATTGTATAAAATACTTTGTTACCCAAATTTCCAGCTTCAGTTGCAGCTAGAATCATAATCAACCAGTCCTTATACTGGGAAAAAATGTATGTTCTGATGAGAAAATCCCTGCTGGTAAGGAAGGATTAATATAACTCAATCCACAGGATTGCATGGGTTCCATCAAGTTATGGAAATTGCCCCATTCTGCAATGAAACTAGATTTTGAAACTCCTTTTAAAAGACTCCCTTCCTTATGAAACAAAATAACAAAAATCAATTGAGGGATGTATTAATCTAATTACTAAAATATGTATAGGTGATTTTTTAAGACAAAGGAAACATATATTTTCTTCTCATAACAACAGTTACAGATGATTAGACCTACTTAAACTCCCAACTTGCTAACTTCTAGATTTGTTTTAATAGTAAAGGAAGGGAAAACATGATTTGTTTTTAAAGAAGCATGAACTAAATCAGACAATTGATAGACATCACTCAATTTAGTAATTATGGCATTGCTGTGGAGTATTAATTACAGATGAGAAAACAGTCTATGAGAAAGAAGACATATGGCTATTAAATGGAATATCCAAGATTACAATTCTGAATCTCCTTCCTTCCTGCATTCTGTTAACTAGAAAGGTCTTTCTCAAGTTCAAAGAACCACAAAGGATCCTTCAAAACTATTAAGACATCTTCTTTCTTTCTGATTTAAACTCCAGCTGGAGCTATTTCCCCTGCTCCTGCATGTCTCTCAAATGCATCAAAATATAATTCTCAGTATCTGCATTCTATGGTCTAGCAGGAAAAGAAAGTAAGATAAGAAGAAGAATAAAGAAAAATAGAATAGTACAGTTGAAAAAAGACAAAAAGATGTAGAGGAAGAGAAAGTAGACGAGAAAATAGAAACACTGCTCCAATTCCCTACATTTTAGCTTCTATACTTGAGAAATGTACTGACAGTGTGTTTCCAGAGCCCTTAGCTAAACCTGAGTTCCAGCACTGGCATGGTTAGCAAGAAGAGTGGAACATAGGTGACAGTGTGCCTTTCGCAGGATACTTCTTTTACCTGCTGGTCAGACTAATACCTAATAGTCTGACCCATGACCATGTGGCTCTCTCATATAGGAAAATTTTTTATATTGTCTTGTGGCTCTTGTTAAACCTATGCCCACTTTCTGCCATAACCATCACCTGGTCTGTGAACCTTGTGTTCTCTCTGGCATTCTGGGGGAAAACTTGGCTTGGGATTCTTCAGAGGGAAGACGGAAACTTATTACAGCACCACAATAGGAAATAGGTTCAAAGATTTTTACTTACAGATTCTGGGCAGAGTGCAATGAGCTGGGAGGGCAACCCATTGTCCCCAGGTAACGTGAGACAACAATGAAGAGTCAGGCAGAGAAAGAAAGAGAGAGAGAAAGAGAGAGAGAGAGAGAGAGAGAGAGTGTGTGTGTGTGTGTGTGTGTGTGTGTGTGTGTGTGTGTGTGTGTGTGTGTGTGTGAAAGTTTGGCAAATATCAGTATATGTAAGAGAATAGGGTGCGAGTCACTTTAAGCTCTCAGGCAAATGCCTGGATGGTCCATGTATTAGTCAGGGTTCTCACACTGCTAATAAAGACATACCAGAGACCTGGAAACTTATAAAGGAAAGAGGTTTAATTGAATCACAGTTCCACATGGCTGAGGAGGTCTCACAATCATGGTGGAAGGCAAATGAGGAGCAAAGTCATACCTTACATGACAGCAGGCAAGGAAGCTTGTGCAGGGGAATGTCCATTTATGAAACCATTAGATCTCGTGAGACTTATTCACTACCATGAGAACAGTATGGAGAAAACTGTCTCCACGATTCAATTATCTCTACCTGGCCCTGCCTTTGACACATGGGGATTATTACAGTTCAAGTTGAGATTTGGGTCGGGACACAGCCAAACCATATCAGTTCATTTAAAGAAAACGGAGGGACAAGCTGGAAGCCCAGTCTGTTAAATAAGAGAGAAGCCTCTAAGCTGTTATCTTTGACTACTGGCTTGAGCCCTTTGGGTGTGGTGTTCTACTTCTAACGTCTACACAGCAACCTTTGCTGTGATGTTCCCATTATAGCATATGTGAGTACTCTTATATTTCATCTCTGCTATTTTTTAAGAGTCCTGGGTTAAGTTTTGACTTCCTTGAGAGCTCTGAATGCTGACAAAAATGAATGAAAAATATAATTCTAGAATTTAGAGGAAGACTGATGTATCACACATTGCGTATTTCATCAACTGTCATCTCAGTTTCAATTTTTCTTTAGGATAAATCTGCCAGGAAGTAGGCCAGTCTTCATATCTTGACTTCATTATCTCTGCAGTATTTGGTACCATAAAATAATCTTTAAAAAGAAGCAGAAGGAAATGCAACTGCATACTATATCTTGTGTGATGTCCATGGAATTTACATTTATTGCCTCTGCAATCTCATTCTTTATCAGAACTTGCAAAGTCCACCCATGACTGACAGTCCACTAAGTCAGCAAATGTGACATATTTTGTATTTTTCACTTTAAAAATTATCTAAAATACACTAGCAATTCTTTGAAATTACCCATGTGGCAGGGTAACCTGAAAACAAATGACAGTATTGTCATTCCGTATACTCCAGTTGCAGTTCACTGTCTGAATCTGGATTCAGGCTTCAAGATCTACCTGTGCCACTTTCTGGCTGGGTAGCAAGGGGAAATTCACTTAAGCTGTCTGTGTTTCATTTTCTATTTGTAGAATAGAGAAAACAGTACCTGTCTCCTACTGCTATGGTGATTAAAGGAGATAATTCTTGGAAATGTGTAACACATCACACTGTCCAATGCAGAGAACACTCAACAAAAGTATAAACATTACTGTTATTGTTACTGATATTACCAATGTAAAATACCTGAAGAAATAATCTTACACATCCACAGGTGTCTAGAAGTATCCCACCCCTACATTATTGACTATACAATGTTTATTACTCCAATACGTTAACAGCCAATTCGCTTCAAAATTGTACATGCATACAGGTCAAGTGAGAAAAAAAGAAAATTACATAATATTTGTGAATCAATTAAATAAAATGCTTTTTGTATGTGGTTTCTAGGCATCTGAAAGGACATTCTATATGTATACTTGCAAGTATGGCCTAAATGAGCTTTGAGGGGCAGGATGTCTCAGTAATCCTATACCACAGAGGCTGAGTATAACCAGCCTTCTAAGGATGACTAGGTGGGAATCCTGTGTGTTTCTTTCACAGAACATTTGTGGTCTCTACATCTCCTGAAACATCCTGTAGATACACAGAACTATTGCATTTCCGCATTTTTCACAAATCAGTGTTGATGCAACAAAAAAAGTGAATATACACAGTTATCTTGAAGAATGAGGACCTTTACTCTGGAATGATACACAATTTACTAATTCAAGATGTCTTTTAAATAGTTAAATATAAAGCCCAAACAATGAAGATGTTATGAAGGCAAGACTTCTAGTTCATTTTGGCAATTATCTGTCTCTTATGAAGAAAACTGACATACTAGTAATTGCAAAAGTGATACCTACAAGACTTTTTTATCACTAAAAGTTTGTGCTATTACCCTATGTCTAATGTCAACCAACAAAATTTAGTTCAATATATTTTATAAAAATGTATTTTAAGTTTCCTCCCTGTGGCTTGCTAAATGACAGTCACATTACAAATCTGTAATAACATAGTTTGTCATAGAAATGCTGAGATCCACAAAAGCAGAAGATGCTAATAGGCACTACTGTAAGAATTGAATTGTGGTGCATTCTTCTACAATTACCAGAAATGACTAGGAAAACGTCCTAAGATCATTTGAGAAAGCTTTCAAAAGTGAATTAAAATTTTGTATGGGTATTATCACTGACTAAGCATTCCTGAAAAATCAGTTGAGGTTTCTCTGAGTGAAATAAAGCTATGCTGGGTATGATAGTATAACAAAGAGAACAATAAAACTCTTCAACCAGTGATAGCCATATATTATATATGTTGAAGGGAAAACAAACAAAACCTGGCATTTCTATCAATTAAGTCTGCGTACCATAAAGTAAGAAAAATAATGGTAACGAAAAGAGAGGTATGTCTTTCATTCTAAACTTCTACTTAATCTACCATTTTGTTAAGATTTAAACTGACTTTTTCAACTGCCTGAGGTCTTCTGAGTTGCAAACACGTTCTCTTACTTTTAAGATGTAATTATCATTTCCATTAAAAATAAAAAACCTCCTGAACAATCTATTTTATTCCAGTAGAAAAAAGTTGAAATTCAAGTGAAATGCCACTTTTTTTTCCAGCAAGGCTTTCATATGGAGTATTTTAGTTTGCTTCATTTACTATTTTTTAAAATCCCATGTATTACTCTAGTTTATGTAGTCAAATGTAGTATGTAATGTTCTAGTTTATATAGTCAAAATTGTCAAATTGAGCAACTTTTTCATAAAAGTATTTCTATTTTTAAACTTTAATTTATGCCTTGAATATCCCTATATTTTAACATCTCAGGGTTAATCCTTGCTCTTACACTCAAAAAGGTTTAAAAATTGCAGTGATATTAACTGCAACATCTATCAAAAAAAGAAAAACAACAATTTCCATTGTTTCTGAATATCCTCTAGGAATAATGGGAATCATTGTCTCTTGATTTTGCCTCTGCATCTGTGATTAATTTGTTTCATTTGTTGTAATTTTGTGTTATTAAAATCATATCTTTTTATCAATTTCCATTTGTGACCTCTAACTTTGCTCTTGCATCAGTGACAGGCTATAGCAAAATCTTAATTTACCATGCCACAAATATGCTCCATTGGTCACAAAGGGAATTAGTTACATGACCAGAGATAGTACAAAGTTAGTGCAAAGTCATCATCTATATTACTGAAACAACTTTGAAAGTCAGGTGTATAACTATATTCATGATGGACAACACATTTTAGCATCATTATATGTAATTTAAATTCAAAGCTTTTAGAACATATTTAAAAAGTACGAAATACTAGTAGGCATCATCGGCTTTTATCATTTAGCTTCTAAATATGCATTATAATAAGAGTAATAAAATCTATTACCTCTCAGAAGCTGAATCCTGTGATGTATAAAATAAATTAACATTATGCCATATACAAGCTTTCCCACTGATCTTTTATGGCAACCTTCGGTTTTCCAGTAGGTAACCATTTGTAGCAATTTGTCTTAAACCAGTGGTCACACATGCTGAGGATGTTGCCTATTTGCTGACAGAAAAATAATTTGATGAAACAGAAATTAAAATGTAATAGACATTTTATTTCACAGCAAATGTTTTCCAGGCTACAAACAGTCTTCCTGGAATGGCCAAAAGATTTTGAATTCTGAAGATGAAGTAAAGAGTGTAGAAGGCAGAACTCCATTGTGTGTGCACCCAAAGCAATGCAAAGGTCATCAAAATCCCTTAGCTCAAAGCCTAAACCAAACCTAGAATTTTATCAACTTAATTTGAGTTTGGAACTTGGAATGAATATTCATCTGGTTTGCAAGACCTTCACCAGATGCCGACTCTCTGACCTTGGACTTTCTAGCTTCTAGAACTGGAAGAAATAAATTTTTTTCTTTCTCAATTACCCAGTCTGTGCTATTGTTTGGATAGTAACACAAAATGGACTAAGACAACCCTTAATTATACATCAGGGAATTTTGTTCAATATGAAGCTTTTATAGAATCTTAATCCAATTTGGAAGAAAATAATAAACCTTGGATATTTTCCCAAAACTAAAGATGTGCTCTCTCTAGCTCCTTCTCTATTTATTTATTTTTGAGATGGAGTCTTGTGCCCAGGCTGGAATGCAGTGGTGCAATCTCGACTTACCGCAACCTCCACCTCTTGAGTTCAAGTGAGTCTCCTGCCTCAGCCTCCCAAGCAGCTGGGACATGCGCCATCACGGCCAGTTAATTTTTGTATTTTTAGTATAGACGCAGTTTCACCACGTTGGCCAGGCTGGTCTCAAACTCATGACTCAGGTGATCCATCCACCTCAGCCTCCCAAAGTGCTGGGATTACAGGCATGAGCCACCACCCCCAGCCTCTCTCTCTTGAATATATACCATAGTTTGTATTATTGTCATTACATTTCATACATAGTTCATAGTCCATAGTCACACACACACACACACACACACACACACACACACACACACACACACACACACACACAGGCAAATTACTCATGGTAGGTTGTATAATGGCTCCCAAAGGTATGAAGGTCCTAATCCCTAGATAAGTGAATGTTAACTTCTATGTTTTTTTTGTTTAAAGGCTTTGCAGATTTGATCAAAATAAGGATATTGAGACGGTGAGATTATCCTGGATAATAAGTGGTCTCTCAATGTAATCAGAAGTGCCCTTAGAAGAGGGAGGCAAAGGCAGATTAGACTACAGAATGGAGAGTAGACCACATGGTAACAGAAGCAGAGAAAGACTTGAAGATGCCATGCTCCTGGCTCTGAAGATGAAGAAAGGAGCCATGAACCAAGGAATGCAAGGAGTACAGCCCTAGATATTGAAAATGTCAGGGAGATATGTTCCCAATGAAGAATACCATTGGGAATAATATAAAATATATACAATATATGGTATGTATTTGAAATACAATAATATAAAATATGGTATTTGAATTATTTGTATAAATTTTACATATTTGTATATACAATATAGGGTATATATTTCAAATAAAGTAATACAAAATATGATATATATTTGTATTATTTGCATAAATTATACATGTTTGTATATACAATACAAAATATATACATTAATATGGTATATATTTGAAATACAATAATACAAAATATGGTATATATTTGACATTGTTCCCAATTTCAAATACCATTACATTTAGGGAACAGAATGATTTCTTGGCAAAAGCTGAACCTGTATTACTTAAAGTTGTCTCAACAACTGCCCTACTTCTAATAGGCTCTGTTCTACCATTACTGATGAAGAGGCAGCAGAAATATTTTCTATCACAGACTCTTACATCTCTAACTTCTCTCTAAATCTTTCCACAGAGATTAGAAATGGGCAAACGACACAAATGAAGTCAATTTCTAGGTGACCAGGGACCCAGGGCCTGGAAAAGCTGTGAAGATATTACAATATATCTATCTCAGGAACATGTGCTGAGTTTGCCAGAAAATAAGGTTTTTTTTTTTCCTTCTCTGGTACTTACCAGAGACGAAGAAAAAAACATCGCTTAGCAAGAGATGCCACAGCACATTTATAAGGTGTAGGAATTATGAGGCAGTAGGAGAAGCCAACTGAGGAGATACACACAGGCCAGAATACAATGAAAGTGAAACCATGTTGCCCAGGAAAAAGACAAAGAGAAATATCACTCCTATGGTGTCTGTGGTTAAAGGATATTTTCCATCCTAAGCAAGTCTATGAGGAATTCTGTACTGGTAACAAAAATGGTCCTGGCTACAGTAACATAAATACTTCCAAAAATATTGTTTGAGTTTTGGGATGTACTTATTTTAATCAGATGCTCTACATTTTACTTTCTCTTGCTTTTTTTAAAAAGACATTGGAATTTGAGTATATCTTGTATGACTTTGAAGTAATGGTTAAATGTCACACTTCCTGAATCATAGAGGGTCTGCTTGTATCGTGTGAAGCCTGGGCTCTGAAATTGGACATATCCAGTTTGCTCTCAACTTTTTCACTTAGCATCTATGGAACCTTGGCATGTAACTAAATCAACTTACTCAGATCTAAGATTGCTCCTTAGAGTAATTGTGTTGGTTCATATAAAGCATCTTACTCAGTGCCTGACAAATAGTAACTGTTAAATAACCACTGGTCATTCTCTCTTGCCATTATGCTAGAAAAAAGTTTAGATGGCAAGTAGAGTTTGGGAATATAGGAGAAAAGAATGGAGGAGGGATAAAATTAGAAGGGTAATTTTATAGAATTTTGTTTTTCTACTAATTGTCACTAAAAATTATACTTCTTTAAAAACTAAGTTGTGCAATACTAAGTATGTGGGCAAACCCTTGGCCCATTCATTCTCTCTGATTCTGCTCCTGCTCCATTTTGCATTTCATGGAGGCTGGCTGCTACAGATTCTTAAGCTCCTGTGTCCGCTGGCTTTGGTTGGGATCAGCCAACAGAAAGCTCTCACAGAAGTCTGGATCCTGGAAGAAGAGAGAAGCTAGAGTATTTCTCCTCCCCTCTCTTCCTGTCTCCAGTGACATCACTGGTGTGCACCTGCATCTCTTCTACAGTTCCACCTCCCACCAAAGTGTTACTCTACAGATCAAGCTTCCTCCAGCTGACTAAAACCTTGGATGCTTATAGCACTACTTCCTCCCTTGCCCTTTTATCCCTTTTGGTATTCCTAAGCTCTAGGTGGACTTATTTTTTCATCTTGCTTCTCAGCTCTTTCTTTACCTCTTGTTTCTATTTACTTCATTGGATGCTGACAGCTATAGTGTGGGGTAAATAAAAGCTTTCTCTCATCTTCTCTGAGCATCTGCATTAGTTCACACTGTGACTGCTTATTCACTCTCTCTCCTTCCTATTACATTGTTATTTTGTGAGAATGAGATCCATGTTATTTTGGTCATTGATATATCCTTAGTGTTTAGCACACACAAAAATGTGCTGTAAACATTGCTTGAACTTATCAAGGTTTTCTGAAGCTAGCCACTATTATACCAAACTAAAGTTGATTAAAAGTCTTCCAGAGACCTGGAAGATAT
Source organism: Cheracebus regulus (assembly GCA_963574635.1). NCBI lineage: Eukaryota > Metazoa > Chordata > Mammalia > Primates > Pitheciidae > Cheracebus > Cheracebus regulus. The sequence continues at coordinate 1,781 of CAUYQU010053843.1, read as the reverse complement.
TTAAAGATTACAGCAACTGACACTGTATTACATGTATTGCCAATAATAATAGTATCACTTTGCTAAAATGAAGAACAGAATAGTCAATAGCATAAGAAGTAGATATCACATTTATCTTAATACCTTAAAATGAATTTTAAAATTAAAATGTGCTAATTAAGACTAAAAAGTCCAGTCACAGACTATGAGAAAAGTATTTGCAAACCACGTATCTTTTTATAAAGGTCGTGTATCCACAACACACAAAGGATCTTGGAACTCAACAGTAAGAAAACAACAAACCAACTGAAAAATAAGCAAAAGATCTGAAAGGATATCTCACCTCACCAAAAAAGATATACAATAGACAAATAAACATATAAAATGTGCTTAACATCATTTGTAATTAGGGAAATACAAATCAAAATGGCAAAGTGATACCACTTCACACCTATTAGAATGACATAAATCCACAGAAACCTATCAATATCAATTGCTAGTAAGGATTCATAGCATCAGGAACACCCATTTTTGCTGATGAGAATGCAAAATGGTACAGACACTTTGGAAGAGAGTATAGCACTTTCTTACAAAGCTAAACAGAGTATTAATATGCAATTCAGCAATTGCACTCCTAGACGTTTACCCAACTAATTTGAAAAAATCTCCATGCAAAATCTGCATTTGAGTTTTTAAATAAGCTTTATTTATAATCATGAAAATATGGAGCCACCAAGATGTCCTTTAAATAATAGAATATACAAACAAAATGTTTTACATTCATACAATGAGATACAATTCAATGACGAAAAGGAATGATATCACTGTTTAACCAGGGATGTGTGTGTGGGTGTGTGTGTGTGTGGGTGTGTGTGTGTGTTTACATGTTTGTGGTTTTCTGGTTGAATTGGTGAAATATGGGAGAATTGTTGAAGTGGTGAAACTTCTGTATAATATTGTAATGATGGAAATGTTATGGTATCTATGACACTAAAAAGTAACTCTAAATGACATTTTGCATTTGCCGAAACCCAAAACACTTCACATAACAAAGAGTGAACTTTAATTCATGCAGTATTTTAAAGAAGCATTTAGGATATGGGGATAACCTAAAATGGAATATAGAATATGAGAAGATAATTTAACTGAAAACTGTACCGTTAACTGTAAACCACAAACTATTAAAAAAAAAAAGTTTCAACAAGGTGGCCATCAAAGAGACGTAGATCTGAGATGATAAAGACCTCTCACAAAACAAAAATAAGACAGACTGCCAATAGTAAAAAGAAAATAAGAGATGGTTGCAAAGACTATAAATAGGCAGTTTACTGAAAAGGGAAAGAAAATGACTAATATGAAAAACAGACAATCTACTTCATTGCGAACGAAGGCAATGCAATTAAAACTATGAGAAACAATCAGTACCTCAGAAGCATTGGTGAAGCTATACAGAAACAAGATTTCATCCTCACTGCTCTCGAGATTTAGTTGGCACCAACATTCTAGATAGGAAATTTGAAATATCCATTGAAGATACCTGTACCCTACTTTCAAGGAATTCAATTCCTAGTTACATATTTTAAAGGAATACTTAAAAAATATTGACCACCATTCCCAGTAAAAAAATATCTTTTTATAGTACAGTCCCATACAAACATACTTTTTTTTTTAATTTTATTTTTTATTGCATTTTAGGTTTTGGGGTACATGTGAAGAACATACAATATTGTTGCACAGGTACACACATGGCAGTGTGATTTGTTGCCTTCCTCCCCTTCACCTATATCTGGCATTTCTCCCCA
>CAUYQU010053842.1:0-21339 GCA_963574635.1 Cheracebus regulus | reverse complement strand
AGCCTGCAGTGAGCTGAGATCACACCACTGTACTCCCGCCTGGGCAACAGAGTGAGACTCAGGGAAGGAAGGGAAGGGAAGTGGGGGGAGGGGAGGGAAGGGGAGGGGAGGGGAGGGGAGGGAAGGGGAGGGGAGGGGAGGGGAGGGGAGGGGAGGGGAGGGAAGAGGGGGGAGGGGAGAAGGGGAATGGGGGAGCCAAAGGGGGAGGGAAGGGAGGAGAGGGGACAGGATGGGGAGGGGAAGGGAAAGGGAAATAAAAGAAAACAAAGAAAAAGAAAAGTAAAAAGGCAATCTAATTTGCACCATGAAAGACCAAATGTTCTGAAGTTGACAGCACCAGATAACTCTTGAAAGAGGCTGAAGAGAGATGCGCTGGCTAAAATAGGGAGAATGAGTTGAAACTGTAAGAGGCTGCTGAATCCCCAGACCCCTTTCCTCACTCACTCCACTAGCTGGACGGCTGAGCCTTCCCACTCCAGTAGAAGACTGGAAGTTTACTCTGCACAGAGGGTAAAACAGTTTCCAAACAAGAACATTAACCACAGTTAAGGGTGGAAGTGCTCTTCTGCAGTAAATACTTTAGTGGGATTCATGCTTTCTCTACAATCTGACATTTCTACTCCTAGGAATATGCACAGCAAGCAGGGGTGCACAGCCCAACAAAAGACAGGTTCAAGAAGGTTCACAGAATTACTGTTTGGAGAAGTCAAAAACTGGAAGCAGTGTAAAGATCTATCAATAATATAATGGCCAAATAAATTGTGGCATGTTCTTCCAATGGAAACTCACCAACACAATAATGAATGAAAGACATCTGACAAAAACATTTCTTATAAGTTTCTAGTTATAAAAAGTTCACAAAGAGGCAAACTTAATCCTATGGTATCAAAAATCAGGGTAATGGTTAATCTGAGAGAAGTAGGAATATCTAAAGCCTGGCAGGGGACATTAAGGGACACTTTGGGATGCTGGCAAGCTTCTATTTCTTGAGATGAGTATGGTTATGTGGGTGTGTTCACTCTAATCCTTTGTTAAGCTGAACACTTAATGATCAGGTCACTTTTTATATGAATGTCATACTTCAATAATAAAGTTAATTTTTAAAAAGTGAGTCAACAGATCTGCAGATTGCATATCAAGTCCAGAAGTCTTAACCCCTATTTTCAGTGTAGGAGTGGGTTTCTTTGTAAAACTTGCCATCAGTGGAAAGGAATAGGGGAGCTTGATGAAAGGGAAGGTCTTTTAACCCAGAAATCTCTGCAGAGAGGACACCTGTACCTAGGCTGTGATTTCATCACTTATAGTTACTAGACACAAACAGCCCGCTGCACACTGGATATCCAGCAGAAAAAAGTTTTCTTCATTTCTTCCCAAACTATTTTGGTGGGCAGAATCCAAAAATGTTCCAAAGATTTAAGGACGCTGGTATACCCACAACTTCTCCCAATTATTCAATTAAACACCAATCTACATGCTGAAGTGAAGGAATTTCTTGGATGTAATTAAGATGCCAAATCAGCTGATCTTAAGATAAGGAGACTATCCTGGGAAAGCCTGATCTACAATGAGACCTTAAAAGGCAGAGGGTTTTTCTTGGATGGCTAGAGTAGAAGAGATTAGAGAGAGATGCTTGGGCTGGCCTGGAAAAATGTAAACCTTTATGCATGAACTGTCTATGGGGGCCAGAGGCAAGGACCTATGGCATCTTCTAGAAGCTGAGAACGGCCCCTGGGTAAGTCAGCAGGAAAATGGAAATTGCACTTCTACTACTGAGAAAAAAATGAAATTTTCCAAAAACCAGTGAGCTTGAAAACACCCCATTTGAAAACCATGCCCCTGTTGAAAGCTTCCTTTCAGTCTGATGAACTCCTGAGCAGAAAGCCCAGCTCTGCCCTTCATGGGATTCCAAACTACAGAAACTTAGATAATAAATTTGTGTTGTTTGAAGCCACTGAGTTTGTGGTAACTTTTTATGCCGCAATAGAACACTAATGCAACCACTTTCTCCCAGTATTCCTCTCATCTACCATCTCATTTTCTATGTTATATTGAAAAGGTGCTAATTACTAGTAACAGTTGCCCTTTTCAGACTTTCTAAAACACTCTAACATAAGAGTTTTCTTTCACTCCTCTTAGCAGCAGATCAGTGGAGTCCATATTAACACCTTACTAGCATTTAGAATTCATAGGCCTATAACTTCAAAGACTAAAAAAAGGTCAAAATTGAAATCTAGAAGATAAAGAATAGTGTGAAGAAAGGAGCACACGTTTGTTGACCAGAAGCATTAAAACGAATGAGTAATCTCTGAGAGATGAGTAAGGCCAAAAAAAATTTAAAAATAATATGTAAGTAATTAACCATAGAATTCACTTCAACTGGGGTATATAAAGATAATCTAATAGATTTTTAAAGCTTTAAACCAATCTGGGTGTTACAGAAGCAATAAATCACAGAATAATGGTCTGGTGCCAAAAGAACCCCACAGGCCAGTCTAGAAGGTTCTTTTGGCACTAGACCATTGTCTTGGATTGTGGGTGGAGCCACGCCACAGGTCCTTTGTCTCTGTTACGCTGATTGCGTAATTAGTCCAGGTAACTCTCCCTCCTTCCCATCCTTCTGCCACCACCTATGCAGGCTGCTTTGTATTTCTTCAACATTGTTATGTTCAACATGAGGCCACTGTTCAAAAACCTTATAAATAGGATTTGATGATAAACTTCCTAACTGCAATGAAAGTAACACCCACGGTTTCAAGCACACACATCTGCTATATTAAAATGAGGTCTGATTTGAGAAAAGCTGTATTTTGCGGGTGATCGCCCTCACTGGGCTTGAGGATTTATTGGAGTAGAAAATTCTGCAGACTTCTGTGAGCTGTGCCATCAGGGGTCAGGAAAGTTCTGAGAAATGACCTAATTAAATCAGCACACAATGGGAGAAGAAAACCGCCTTACGGGCCTAAAGACAGGATGCATCTTTGACCAAATGCAGACTTTCACTGATTTAAAGAAAGTGCAGCTAAAGAAAGAAGTGGTCAGCAGGAAAGACAGCAAATAACAGCAAAACCTTCATTGTGTGCACAGTGCTGGTTAAGTGAGAGAAAATGTATTTGGGAGGCAAGAGTATTCTCAGTGAGTAGATGAAATTTCATTGGTGGCAGAGTTGTTTCATCAAGATTTCCTAGACTTTACAGAAGCTGTTTCCCCAAACTAATATCCCTTTCCTGATTTGTTATAAGGAAGGTATTATGGATAAATAACTGGAGCATTGTAAGTATTTTTTGTTTGGGTTTTGTTTTTGTTTTTGTGTTTGAGACAAGGTCTTACTCTGTCACCCAGGCTGGAGGACAGTGAAACAAACACAGCTCACTGCAACTTCAAACTCTTGGGGTCAAGCAGTCCTCCCATCTCAGCCTTTGAGTAGCCAGGACTAGGCAAATGCCCCCATGCCCAGCTAATTTTTAAAAATTTTTAGTAGATAGGAGGTCTTGTTGTGTTGCCCAGGCTGGTCTCAAATTCCTGGGCTCAAACTATCTTCTTGCCTCAGCCTCCCAAAGTGCTGATATTATAGGTATGAGCCACTGGGCCCAGCCAAGCATTGTAAGGTTTATGTTTTATCGTGACATGGGTTGTTAATGGTGCTTTAAATATCTTACCTTTGAAAATTTACAAAACTTTAAAGCCACCATGTCAGCTTTGTGATAACTTCATTTCAGTCGATGAGATAGCTTCTACTATTGGCCCATTTAACTAATGAAAAAACTGAGACACAGTGGTTAACTTACCCATTTACCTGGCTAGTCAGGCAGTGGTTACAAGAGTGGGAAGAGGGTCATGGTGAGACTCTGACTTTACTGGAATGGTCCACAGATCCATTAATATTGAAAATCCCTTCATTGGAGGCTTGAAAATTAGTTCCCAGCTTTCTTCTTTTATTTTCTCTTTTTTTCTTCACTATTTTCTTTCTTTTAAAAATTCATTTACTGACCAGCCTGACCAAAATGGAGAAACCCTGTCTCTACTAAAAATTACAAAATTAGCCGAGCATGGTGGCACATGCCTGTAATCCCAGTTACTCGGGAGGCTGAGACAGGAGAATCAATTGAACCTGGGAAGCAGAGGTTGCCTTGAGCCAAGACCGCGCCGTCGCACTCCAGCCTGGGCAACAAGAGTGAAACTCTTTATTTGGTTATTTCTTTATTTTCCTTCTTATATGCCTAAGATCTTCTAGCATGTAATTGAAAAGGTCAATTCTATAATGTGTTTACCAAAATAGGCAGTCCTCATTCTTCTACTTGAGGAAATAACTTTCAACTCCTTTTGTTTTTTAGTTCTTTTGTTCTTGATCTCCATATGACTAAATAGTTTGCTTATATTGCTACTTACTATTTTTTCAGTTTTGGAATTTTCTATTGTCTTCCCACTAGGAAGACAGTGATTTACTTCTCTTTTATCTCTTCACCCTTTTCCACCTCTTTTGTGATAAATGTTTGTCTTAATTTATTAGATCAATATTAGTATTTAAATTATTATGACTATTTTGTTATAAACATGCCAGTGCTACTCCCAATTGAGCCATCTACCATCTAGAATAATTTTTCTTTCCTCCACAAGTTTCAATTTTCACCGGAATTATATAGGTTATTCATTTGCTTGTCATTTTGTATAATTATCACAAATTTAACCACAACTCTCTGCCAGGGTGAAAATCACCTCTCAAGATGAGAGGTGTGTGTTATAGTATCAGAAGTATGACAGTTCCTACTGTTCTACACTATTGTCAATACTTGATATTGTCATTTAAAATTTTTAATCATTCTGGAAGGCATTTCTATAGATATATCCTCCAGTTGTTTTAATTTGCATTTTTTAATGACTAATGAAATTGCACACCTTTCTATTTCTTTATTAGATGTGTAGCTATCTTCTTTTATAATTTTTTCATTCTTTTCCCCATTTTTAATTGGATTGTCTCTATTTTTTCTTAATGATTTGTAAACATTCTTTATTCTGGATACTAGTCTTGAGGTTAGATGTATTGTAAATTTATTCTCCCACTTTCTATGTCTTTTTACCCTCTTAATAATGTTGTTTGATGAATGTAAGTTCCTAATTTTAATGTAGGATGATTTATCTGTTCTTTACAGGATCAGTTACGTAATTTACAGGGATTAGGACAAAATCAAAATGTAGGATCCTATATTCAAAATTAGTAAAAATTTCAAGAGAAGGACATAGAACATTAAACCAAGCATGAAACCCTTTTACACTCAGGTCCTGTGCAGCTGTAGGAATCACATGCCAATGAAACTGGCTCTGATTTCATGTTATGTGTAGTGTTACTTGAGGCCTCATTTAGAGAATCTTTGGCTACTCCGTGGTCATGGAGATATTTGCTTATATTATCTCCTAGAAACTTTTATGTTTTGCCTTTTACTTTTGTAACTAAAATCTACCTGGAATTGATTTTAAAATTCTCTTTGTATTTTTTTGTATGTGAGCAAGGTGAGATGTGGTAAAGATAAACTTATTTTCTAATATAGATATCTGAGTGATCCGAACTGTTTTTAAAAAGGACATTTCTTCTTTCTCTACCAATCTCCAGTTCTACGTTTGTCATAAATCAAGTGTCATATACTTATGGATCTGGTTCTGTTCTCTCTTTTCACTGCATTGATCTGTGGTCCTCTGTGCCACTACCATACTGCCTCTTTACTGCAACTTTATTATGTCTTGATACCTGAGAGTGCATCTTCCGACTTAGTTCTGCTTCCTTGAGATTGTCTTGGCTATTATTTGCCTTTCGTATTTCTACACATTTTAGAGTCCATATGTCAATTACTACTGAGATTTGTTAATGAGATTGCGCTGAGTTTATAGATTGAGAGGAATCAAATCTTCATAATATTAAGTCTTCTAATCCATGAATGTGGTATATTTCTTTATTTATTCTGACTTCTTTAACTTTTTAATCATGTTTTATAGTTTTCTTTGTAGAAGCTTCACACATCTTTAATTTATAGGTACTTGTGGAATTTTATTTTTCTTTTGCAATTTTTATATTTTTAACATCTAATTGATATGTAAAAAAATAGTTGCTTTTATATAGAGAGCTTATATCCAGCAAACTTGCTATATTTCTTTATTAATTCTATGATCTGTAGGTAGATGTGCTTGTGTTTTCTGTGCACACAAATGTGTCATCTTGATAAAAACAATTTTAGTCTCTTTAAATTTCATCTCCTTTATTTCTTCCTCTTGGCTTATTACACTGGCGAGGACTTTACGATGTTGAATACTGGGCGTTCTCATCTCATTCCTCTTCTCACCATTTAGTTTGCTGTAAGATTTTTCTGGATATCTTTACTAAGTTAAGGAAGTCTTCTGATTTCTTAGGTTTCTCATAATAATCATTCTTTATTATGAATAAGTGTTATATTTTCACAAAAGCAGTTATGCATCTATTGAGATAATCATGTGAATATTTTCCTCCATTCTGTTAATGTATTAAGTTATATTGATTGAGTTCAAAGGTAAATCTGAGACCTAGAAAATCCTGGAACAAACCCAACTTGGTCATGAAGTATTATTCCTTTTATATATAATTTGATTTGATTCGCCAATACTTGGCTCAATATTGTTACATTTATGACTGTGAAAAATTTCTTGTAATTTTTCTTTCTTGTAACGTCCTTGTTAGGTTTCAATATCAAAGTTTTGATAGTCTCAGGTAAGTAGCTAGAAATTCTCTCTTTCTCTATTTGTCGGTGGATTTATGGGAGATTTACACTAATTCTTCCTTGTTTGGAAAAATTTACTGATGAAGCATTCATGACCTAGAATATTCTTTGTAACAGAAGTAAGTTTATTATAAAGCTGAAATTATGCTGCTTTAACTAGTGTCCTCACACTAAGGTATAGGACCAGAGGTTGTCTTGCATTATAGTCTTACTCTATTGCTCTCAGCATCACATGGTGACAAAAATACAGAATTCAAAATTAATTTGTGGAAAATTCTTCCATTATTAGATAGGTAGATTGTAAGCAGAGGATTTGGTTCTCTTTTTTTGAGATGGAGTCTCACTCAATCTCTAGGCTGGAGTGCAGTGTTGTGATCTGGGCTCACTGCAAATTGTGTTTTCCAGTTTCAAGCAATTCTCCCGACTCAGCCTCCCAAGTAGCTGGGACTATAGTCATGCACCACCACGCCCAGCAAAATTTTTTGTATTTTTTAGTAGAGATGGGGTTCCACCGTGTTGACCAGGATTGTCTCAATTTCTTGACCTCGTGATATGCCGGCCTTGACCTCCCAAAGTGCTGGGATTACAGGCATGGGCTACCGTGCCCAGCCTAGGATTTGGTTTTTGATACACTTGATAATGTATCAATACACTTGATGATGACCTGACATGTTATAGTTTATATGTGAAAGAAACTTGATAGAGGTGTCTCTCAAATTTGACAATCCTAATTTATGTAACATTTCAATAATGACTTATGAATCTGAAAAAAAACTTTTCTTTTTTTTTTTTCTGAAGCAGATTCTCACTCAGTCACCCAGGCTGGAGTGCAATGGTGCAATCTCAGCCATCTACAACCTCCACCTCCTAGGTTCAAGTGATTCTCCCGTCTCAGCCTCCAGAGTAGCTGGGATTACAGGTGTACACCCCGACGCCTGACTAATTTTTGCACTTTTAGTAGAGGGAGATTTCACCATGTTAATCAGGCTGATCTTGAAATCCTGACCTCAGGTGATCCATCCACCTCAGCCTCCCAAAGTGCTGGAATTACAGGCATGAGCCACCGTGCCTGGCCTGAAAGAAACTTTTCTAACCTACCTGTGGTTATGTATATCCACAAGTTTTGTTTTTTGTTTTAACTGAAAAACAAACCAACATTGGTGGTAAATGGCTTGCCAAAAATCATACAGCAAGTTAAATGATGGGCCAGATAGAGAAAAACATGAATTCTGAAGACAGACACAACCCAGCTTTGATCAATAACCTCCAACTTGCTAACTTCGTGCCTATGGGCAAATTATGTACCCACTCTCATTGCCAGTTTCATCAGTGAAATGGATAATTCACAAGGATAAAGGATAAAGCCTATTCAGGGGTCACTGGGAAAAATCAGTGATTACATATATGTCAGTACCTAACACAAGGCAACACTCAAGAATAAAAGCATTATTCTTTCCACACACTCTAGAGTCATCCACATCAACCTGGGAAACTCATTTTAATGTTTTCATTTCACATGTATGCTGACATCTTTTCAAAGCCACACTTGAATTTATGCCAAACCAGAAATGATTTCCCCAAAGATTCATTACCTATATCACTCATTACCTATATCCTACCCTACTCATGCCTAACTACCTGCAGCAAATATATATACATATACACATAAATATATATACACATAACAAATATATGTACACACACACATACACATAACAAATATATATATTTGCTACAGGTAGTTAGACAGGCATGAACCAGGTAAGAGAGGGCTCTTTCCCATCCACTAGGAATATCAGGTACCATTTTGGCAATTATCACATTGCCTCTCTAAAAGTGGCAGCTGGTGCCAGGAAGAGGCCATTTCTTGATGCCCCACTCCTGTTGCCCTAAAGTGTCAACTGAATGCAGGCACCAGGGAAAGCAACTTCCTGGGCACACACATTAAGGGACAAAATGGCAGAGTATGATCTTCCAAAGTCACACACTGGAAAGGGGGAATAGCCTCAGATGGGCATGCATACAACTTCCTAGCCCTTTTATGCCTGAGGTTGTGATTTTTTGAATTTTTGCAATCAGACCTTGGCAATGACCTTGAGCAGTAACTTTAAATATAGGCAAACATACTCAAAGGGTTTAAAAGGCTTGATGAAGGTTACAAAGCCAGTAGCAGGATTCACACTCAGAAAGTTTTCCTCCAGAGCCCTTTTCTTAATCACTATACTATACGGATTCTCACGGGGATGTTATGAAACCTCTGTGTTCACAGAGCACCAGAGTGTGCATGTGTGTGCACCTCATTGGTAGATGAGTGTTTGTACAATGAAAGCTTTTAAAAATCTCTTGAAATGCTACCAAGTGTTAGTGTATTGACTTAGATGAGTTTTATTAGATTGGCATTGCTTAGCAAAGGAGTGGAAGAAATACCCAACAGGCGGTGTGTGAGATTAAGAGAGCAGGGCCTTCTTCACTTCACTCAAGAGGTTAAGACAGATTATCTAACCAGTCCCTTTAGATAAGAGGGCAGTCCCTCTTCTTGAGGAGATATATCAGGGGTTAGGATTCAGTAAGGATATATCAATGGTTAAAATGTAGTTTAAACTTGTTCAACTTGTTCATTTGAATTTAGCTGTAGATTTTTTTTTCTTAATGAGAATACATAGAGCTATCTGTTTACAGGATAAGTGGGAAACAACACGTGTGTTTATGCAACTGTATCCACAATAGGCAGTGCACAGCACAGAACAAACGGTCTTATTTATAGACCTTACGACTTCAATTACACCTCTTGGTAAAGCGAGCAAAGGATTGTTCACACAGGTTTCTAGGTAGGTCACAGTCATGCTTTCTAAGAATGATGCTTAGTTGTTTAAACTTGTGACTCTGTGCTCTCTAACCTTCCTGAATCTGTGTTATTGCCTCTTAACTGTTATCCATCATCTAGGTTTTGGAAGACAATTTAGTTTCCTTTGTGAATGAACAGTGCAAATTAGAAGATGTATTTCTATGTGTTTCTTTTGAATACTTTCCTCACTGAATACTGGGATGATATAAACTGCAAAGCCTGTAGTCTGAAGTGTAATCACATGTAGTGAAGTTATATAATACTGAGCAGTTCCTCTAGTCAAGCAATTCAGCAAGAGCCACACACACACACACACACACACACACACACACACACACACGGGTGCACAGTATGAAACATGAGTGAATACATTTACATAATCGCTAACAAGAGGACATCTTTTTACAAAATGCTCAAATTTGCATGATGCCTTTTTCACAACTTGTGTATATTTCACAACTTCACAACATATTTATAAGCAATTGGTTCAACTAACGGAAAATACACCATTTACTTCCTTTCTCTTTGGGATCTGACAGTAAGTAACTCTGCAACTTACCGTTTCAGTACCCCATTTTCTTACCTAAAATGAGGTTAACAATGTGACTCATCTCAAGAACTTGTTGTGAAGACTGAATAAGATAAAGCATGCAAAGTCTTAAGAAGACATGACATTTAGTAACTAATCAAAAATGTCACCTCTCTCAGTATCGTTATTACCTTAGAAAAAGCCCTGAAACTTACCAAACTAATCACATCACCTTTAATAATGAATGTGGCAATGTACCTTCTTGGTTCCAGAGACCCTTATTTCATCCAGGTTTCTAAGGCATCCACTACATCATAGTAAAATAACTAACATTTCTTTTTCCTTCCTTTTTGTCAACAGCTGCTATGACCTTAATTATCTGTAAAAGGGCTTTAGAATGAGATTTTTGATAATATGCATTACAAGTGAAATTATTCTATAATGACATTCTTTTGCAGTGATTATTGACTGTCCTGTTTCTTGTCTTGTAAAAAGATAAAGTACGAGTACCATTGTCTATGTCGCCTGAGACAGCCAAGGCTCTATTTCCTGTTTCCTGTTCCATTAGTGCCCAAATGACTGCATTCTTTAGAGCTACTCTGTAAGCTCCTTGACATACTATAACACAGCTGGGCCTTGCCTTCCTACAACGTATAGGATAACATTAAACAGGTCACTATGTTTAGAGGATGCCTGATATATATTAACTTGGAAGAGCAAACAAATCTGGTGTATATTCATCATTACAGTTACAGTAACTTTTTTAAAAATTGCATTTTAGGTTTTGGGAAACGTGAAGAACATGCAAGATTGTTGCACAGGTACACATATGGCAATATGATTTACTGCCTTCCTCCCCGTCACCTGTATCTGGCATTTCTCCCCATGCTATCTCTCCCCAACTCCCCACCCCCCACTGTCCCTCCCCTATTTCCCCCCGACAGACCCCAATGTACAGTAACTTTTATCTCAAGAAATTAATTTTAGCCCAAGGATTTTTCTAATCAAATATGAAACTTTTGTCACATGGTACAATGACATGACTTTGATGAACAATTAGCTGAGGAAAAGTAAACACTTTTGCCCATCATGTTCTAATTAAATAAAGCAAAATGGATGATTTTCTATGTGAAGAAAAATCAAATTTAGGTAAACTTTTTTAAAAGCCATCAATATTTCTTTCTCTTTTTTTGGCAGTACTATATACCTCTTAAATGGAAACCTGTAGAGTTCTGTTGCATGATTGATTATTGAAGGCTTTAAAATTGAGTAACTTGTTATATCTTGATGGTTTCTATGCAAACACATGTATACATATTTTTTCTGAAGAATTTTTTTTGAGATAAGATATTGCTCTGTTGCCCAGGCTAGGGCATAATGGTGCAATCATAGCTCACTGCAGCCGTGAACTCCTGGGCTCAAACAATCCTCTCACCTCAGCCTCCTGAGTAGCTGAGACTACCGGCATGTACCACCACGCCTGGCCAATTTTTAACATTTTTGTGTTAAGAATCAAGGTCTTGCTATGTTGCTCAATCTGGTTTTTTTTTTCCTTCCAGCACATAGAAACATCAGAAAATCTATTTCACCAGCCAGGAGAGAGAGAGAGATCTAATAGACATCTAAGAATGAGGAAAATGGTGGATGACGTTAAATTTTTTAGTTGAGAACATTCCCCATATAAAATTAAGAAAAGCAAACAAACAAGTAGGCCAGGAGCCGTGGCTCAACATGTGAAAGATAAGAGCCTTAATCGACCATCTCCACTTAGGAGAACTGAGAGTTCAGAGATGTAAAGCACGGAGGTTTGGCTGAAGGAGTCGTTCTCCATTGGCAGCTGAAAGGCAGGGTTGGGATGTGGCTTCCTCATGCCTGAGCCAGTATGCTTTGCTCTGTTCCTCGGACACCTATCGCTCAGATCCTTTTCTCCAGATCCAGATGGAAACACAACAAATGAGTATCTGATTAGCACAAATTCCCTCCAACTGGTAGAAGAAATAGCTGACTGCCCATGCTCTAGTGAGGCCAGGCCAATGGCTTTTTTACTCAGTGAGAAGCACAGTGTTTAAGTAGAGATTACATAAAATCCTGGTGATTTTACCTTCTGTAAGTTTCTCAGATTCATCCACTTTTTTCTTCTCCACTACTATTTCTCTATTCCAAAGTACTATATTCTCTCATCTACCTGGAAATAGCTTCCTAGAATGGATCCTCCTTTCTCCATGCTGTATCTCCTCCTGCCCAATTGTTTCTTTTTTCTGTAGCTAGCATTGACCTTTTAGAATGTACACCTGCTCTCATCCATGTCCATCAACACTGCTGCCTTCCCTTCAACCACTACCACCTCCATGGCCTCCCATCCCTCTGATAAAAGAAAAACTTCAGCCAAATTAAACTTAAAGGATTGAACTGAGCAACGAACAATTCACAAATTGGGCAGCCCCCAGAATCACAGTAGATTCACAGAGACTACAGTGCAGCCACGTGGTGGAAGACTATTGATAGACACAAAAGGGAAATGGCGTACAGAAATTGGGAAGTGAGGCACAGAACAGCTGGACTGGTGACAGGTCAGCGTTTGTCTTATTTGAACACCGTTTGAACACTCAGCAGTGTGTGACTCGTTGAAGCACAGCACTAGGATTGGCCAAAACTCAGCTACTGTTACAGGTGCATACTCGTAAGTCAGGCTTTCAATCTTGTCTGCCTATTAAGCTAGGTTGCAGTTTGTCCACAAGGTCTCAAATATAGAATTACAGAGTCCTTCTCAGGTCGTATTTAGTTCACTTTAACACCTCCCAAGGTAAAATAGAATACCGTTAACATGTTTACATATAGATCTGAGCCGTCCTACCTCTCTGGCCTTATCTTGAAGCAACTCCCTTTGCACTGCTTTCTTTGTTCTATCCTCAGAAGCCTTGTTCATCCCTTTTGCTTTCGGTGCTCCCTCCCCCGACAGGGGTCTTTCTCCTGCTGCCTCCTGCACCCAGAAGGCATCTTAGCCTCCTTTCCTCCTTCCTGCTAGGGCTTCACGCCTCACAGTTCCACAGCCTCAGAGCAGGCTTCTCTGACTTTGGAGGGTAGGCTACTCATCATAGCACTTGTAAATGTGGTGGTTCTATACTTTTTGTGCAATAATTTAATTAATGAAGCACTTTGAGAGCAAGTACAATCTCTCACAGATGGGCTGTCTCAAACAATGAAGCGGGCTTAAGTAAACATAGAGAAAGAGCTGATTCTGACCTAAAAATAAACAACCACCACAGCCCTTGTGTCAAAAAACAGCAAGTACCACATATCACCTAAATAAGTTTAAGTTGTTTTAATTCTTTTAAATTCTTTTGGAAAGACATTTGTTGAATTTAAACAGTCAGAGAGACGATTTTATTAATTTTGATTTCTTAATTTTCTATATTGAACACAGTTGACTTACCTTAAAAGTTATCTTGAAGATTTTTAAGCTCTAATCAGTCTTTTTTCTGCACATAGATATGGATCAACTTTATTTTCTTAATTTGTATATGTTTTAGTTGTATGTTCTGCAGTTTCTGACCGTAGTTATTTTACCAATGTGATATGCAAAAATGTGTTGTAAGATGCTAATTTTATAAGAATGGAGAGTTGATGGACAAAGGCAGCTGATGAAAGGGCTGGAGCCAGTGGTGTGCTGGTAAATGTTCAATAACTTGCTTTCAGAAAAAAAACGTACGTATCTATGTATATGTACATAAGTTTATTATAAATGTTACTGATATATAGGATGTATCAAGCAAATTTACAAATAATAATAAACTACAAAGTATTTATTGTAAATTAACTGTAGTCAATTGACTGTCAAAGAATGCTTTCACTGATATTTGCCAAAATACATCTATGGATGTATGCATAGTAAATCTACATTTGCAAATGACAAATAAGTGTAGTTTTGAAATAAGTACTGGTTTATATTTTCATCTATGTTAATAAGTAAAATTAAAGTCAAACAACTAATATGTCAAAACTTCACTTGTTTGTCAATGATGTGAGTAACTTCTTTGCTAAACCAGATAACAGTCTTTGAATACTGGAAGATTATTTCCTTTGTGTGTGTGTGTGTGTGTGTGTGTGTGTGTGTGTGTGTGTGTGTGTGCAGTATTCACGATGCAATGCAAAAAGGAAAAACATACTTTTAAGTTTATGTATCTGTATTACTAACATTTTTCTCCATCATCACTTTTTAAGGTCTAGGCCACTGTCCAATAGAAATATAGTGTGAGCCATATAAATATAAATTTCCAGTAACCACTTAAGAAAATAAACGGATTAAAATTAACCTTGATGATATATCTTATTTGAACAAATATATTCAAAATAGTTTAATTTCAATCTGTAGTAGATATACAAATTATTAGAGATATTTTGCTGTCTTTCTCCATAGTGTTGTCAAAATCTGATGTGTATTTTGTATTTCTAACACATCTTAATTTGTACTAGTCATATTTCATGTGCTTGATAGCCACATGTGCCTAGGTGCTACCCTCTAGGAAGGTACTAATTCAGACAATCAAGAAAACAATAAATCAAGCTGTGATCTGAGGTGTCTGCATTTTTCTTTGGTATAAATGCTCCCACCGTGGTCAATTTCAAGTCATCAGTGTTATGGAAAGAGATGTGCTGAGCACATTTTTATATAACATTTCTACCGATTATATAACATTTCTACCAAACAGCCACAATGGACATAAAAAACCCTCAACACATAGGGACTAGTAAAATAAGTAGGAATTGATGAGTTTGAAGCATTTATTGTTTGTTTTTAATATAACATTTAATTGTAGGTTTATTTAGCTTGATTTTAAGTTAAGGCTGTGTTTATCAACTGGCACAGAAAATTCCTGGAAATTTTACAACTGGTTCTCAGGAACCAGGATGAGATTGCTCCAGAACACTACTGAACTGAGTAATCAAAATGGATAAATGTCACTAAAGTGTGCTAGTGAAGGGAAAACCTGGCTAGGGAGATCACAAAGCATTGCAAATATTTTTCTTTTTGAGATGGAGTTTCGCTCTTGTTGCCCAGGCTGAAGTGCAATGCCGCCATCTCAGCTCACTGCAATGTCTGCCTCCCAGCCTCAAGCGATTCTCCTGCCTCAGCCTCCCGAGTAGCTGGGATTACAGGCATGTGCCACCATGCCTGGCTAATTTTGTAGTTTTAGTAGAGACGGGGTTTCTCCATGTTGGTCAGGCTGATCTCTAACTCTTGACCTCGGGTGGTCCACCCACCTTGGCCTCCTACTGGGATTACAGGCATGGGACACCATACCAGGCTGCAAATTGTATATTTCTTCATATCCAAGTAGTGCATGCAAAATTGATCAGTTTGTGGGAATATAGAAAGCTAAAAGGCAGAAGAATATCACTGGCTGAAACTAAGTTTTCTATAACATTAGAAATGTTGACATAAAAAATACAGGAATTAAGAACATGGGCCTTGGGGTCAGACAGCTCCAAATTTAATTCCTTACTGTGTTATTTCACTGCTTGAACAACTGAACAAGAATCTTGATCATTCTGAAATTATCCATATATCTATAAATGAGGATACTGACATCTACCTTCCTGGTTTCCTGTAATGAAAAATGGACACAGTGTTGCCATTGCCAAAGTGTATTTCACAAAAAAACTGGTTTTGTGAAATGTCAATAGGTATTAATTTGGGCGAAATTCCAGTTAAATAAGTTAGGAAATTTGAATTTTTCAGCGTACTTAAGTAGCTAAGAAATGAATATCATAAAAAACACTCTTGAAATGGATTTGTACATTGATCTCAATTTGTAATAAGTATCTAGATGGCCTATTTATTGTATTCTAAGGAAAACATAGATAAATATTTACAAAGTATTTGGCCTAGGTCTAGCATGTGATTATGTGCTCGAGAAAGGGGTACAACAATAATAGAATTACTAATAATATGATAACATATGACTTGTATGTAACTAAGATATGGTATATAGTTCAATGGAGGAAATAAAGGCTTCATGCACAAGCAGATAGTCAATTCATGCACAAGGCCTTTCTTTTTTTTAAGATGGGTTCTCACTCTGTTGCCTTGGGTGGAGTGTAGTGGTGCAATCATGGCTCATTATATCTTTAACCTCCTAGACACAAGAGATACTTCTGCCTTGGCTTCCCAAAACACTGGGATTATAGGTGGTGTGAGCCACCTCACCCTCTCCACAAGGAAATTAAAGTAAGAATTACATGACTCCTTCAACCAGTTTTTCTATTTCCAGACAGAATAAAACCAAAATGAATTGAAAGTCTAGAACAATTAGCCAGAAAAACACTGGAAGCAGAAACCAAAGCTAAAAGAAACCCAGGGTGAATCAAGGGAAGAGTCCTCTTAAGTGATACATTAAAAACGAAAAGAGCCTTGATTTAAAATGAAAAACAAATAAAAGATTCCTGTCTTCTTACGATGTCCCAGCCAAATTATTAAGAAAGACAAATTAAAAAATGAATGGTTACCTGAGACTAAAGAGTATGGGTCAAGCTCGAAAAATCCCCAGAGTCCTAGGAAGTTTCCATAGCATGATAAACAGCATTAGGGGGCTGGGAAAATCCTCAAGGGACAGAGAAAGAAAGCAGAGCAAAAGCAACCTGAAAAGAAGAAAACTTGCTTGAAGGGAACCAGTTTGCTATAAGCTGATTTGCTCCCAGTGAATTAACAAACAAAGACATGAATGAATGGGATTACAATTATAAGGTAAGAGACCGTCTGCGAAAATTGATCAAAAGAAGGGGGCAATTTGCAGAGGGGCTGGTTATGACTTCTGTGTGGGAGAAGCACTTCAAAGTTCAGGTACACAGAGAGATAACAACTGCAGTCTGCAGTTTGGGCTCCCAAGTGGAGGCCAATCAAAAAAGACTTGGCTTTTCCAGAATCAAGGACAAGAAATAAACAATTGCCTGGTGTTTATGCAGTTTGGACATGCAAAATTCAGACTTACGTGTTAAGACCTGCCAGGTGATCTGAGGCCTATCTTTGGAGATACATTAAAAATATAACCTGTTCCAGGACAATACTTACTGTAAAAGAGCATTTAAAATTTTTTTTTAAAAAAGCTGATTAGGCATGTATATGACATGAGGATGACCAATTCTGGAGAAGTGTATAAACTAGGAGTATGGACAATAATTGAGTCTAACTTCCACCATCTGGAATTGCCCTTGGAACCTCAGCAGCAGATCTCGGCCAGTACTAAATCTAAGAAAGTTCTGTTTGAGGATATCAGATTACATCTTTCACCCTTCACCTAGATTGAAGAAACTACATACTAATCATCCCAATTCCTTAGCAAAGAAGAAACAAACAAACAAACAAAAGCAATGATTTTTTAAGAAGAATGTATCACCATTAATTCACAATTCTGGAAATGTGAATTAATAAATTCTGGAAATTATCCTACTAACCCAAGAATCAAGATTAATCTCTCTTGTCCTTCTGAGGCATTCCTTTAATCTGTAGTTCAGGATTTCCTTCTGACCTTGTCACTTAAATTGAACTGTAAGACATTTTGATGCCTAGATAATCTTTCCAAATAAAGATCTAGTGAGCACTGACCTTTATGGAGTATGCACCATCAGCACTATGGTGCACAGGCTAAAATGCTTTGAAAGAAGGGCCAGGGTGGCCAGTTGTTTTTTTTACAGTTTCTCAAGGGCATTTGTGGTATCTCCTCAATTCAAAGTCTTTTGACATTTAAAAGTTCACAACACAATTGTTTCCAAAGTAAGAATTATTTCATTACACACCCTCTTAGTCCTTTAGGCACAGATTCTTTTTGAAACATCCCTACCACATGGCCTTGCTCCTGACAAGGATGCCATCTTGCCCCTGGCATTCAGCGCTGACCCAGTCTGACATAAACAGGGCAGGCTGAAAATAGCAGCAACAAAGGCAGTCAGGCTTGCCCGCTGCTCTAAGGATGCTTTTGCATGTTTTTTTCTTTTTTTTTAGTGAGGCAATGAAGGTTTATTACAAGTCTAAAGAGTGAACTTCTGCTACAGCTAAGCAGATATACTATATATGAAATGCACGCACACACAATTGTATATATGATTGATACTAAACAATATAAATGCATTTATGTTTCTAGTTCCATATCCAGAATTCTCAGCATATATTTTGCACTGAGGCCAGGAATAACTAGTTGCCCTTTTGCTCTGCTGCAATTGTTCTTTCCTCAGACAACTTTGCACCTCAAGTGTCTGGCATATGGTGATAATTCAATAAATGTTGACTAAGTACCATAATTAGCATAGCCAACTATACTACTCTAACAAGTGACTCCAATGTTTATTTCTTGCTTGCGCTTTATGCCCTTCAGGGTCAGCTGTGGTTCTTTTCATGTCATTTCTTTCATTGGCCAGAGCAAGTCACATGTATGAGCCTGACATCTATAGGTTGGGAGAGTATAATCTGCTTCCAGGGAAGGATACCACATATCACAAATACTTCTCTTCAATGCCCACATACACAACATACTTACCCACTCCTGTATAGGAGATAACCCTATTATTCATGGCACCAAGCTCAAAGAATAGTAGAGGTTTGTGATGGTCTTTACGTTGATCTAGAGACCTATGAATAAGTTATATTGTTAGCCTGTTCTTGCACTGCCACTAAAAAATACCTGAGACTGGGTAATTTGTAAGAAAAGATGCTTAGTTGGTTCCCAGTTCTGCAGGCTATAGAGGAAGCCTGGTGGCATCTGCTTCAGGGAGGCCTCAAGAAGCTTCCAGTCATGGCAGAAGGCAATGGGGGAGCAGTCACATCACATGGCAAAAGCAGGAGCAAGAAAGTGGGGGAGGTGCCACACACTTTTAAACAGCCAGATCGCACGAGAACTCACTATCGTGAGAATAGCACCAAAGAAACGGTGTTAAACCATTCATGATAAATCCACCCTCACGATCCAATCACCTTCCACCAGGCCCCACCTCCAATACTGAGGATTACAATTTAACACAAGGTTTCAGTGGGGACACATATCCAAACTATATCAGTTATTGACCCCACGCATGTCCAATATACAGCGACTGAGCAGGCTCAGGATAAATACAATATGTATTTGCATTTGGAAGAGGAAAGACCAGGAGATACAATAGTCATGGTCTGTAAAAGTTTGAAATTCCACTGGGAAGTTATAAGGGGCCCCTGCTTCCCTGAGGATGGAGAATGTTCCTTGATAATTCTCTGAATCCACCCCTAGGAATGCCTCTACAGTTCACTGTTCTCCACAAGACCTAGCTTTGCCCTCTAAGAGGTCTTCCTTTTCCATTATCATCTTGGCTGCATCTGAAAAGAACGTTGGAGATCATGGTCTCACTGGGGGCCAAGGTGCAGTCCCAGCCTGCTTTTAATGTAGGAAAGTTTAGGGGCCAAAGACTCAAGAAGCCACAGTGTCTTTTAGTCCCTGTTGTGTTTTATCGATATAATCACTCACTCAGAAACATACTTGGCTTCTTATCTATTTGATTTCATCCATTCTTTTTGGCAGTAGATATGTTTTTCTCTTTAAAACCAATGAGAGTCCCTTAATCCTTATAACTAATGTATAAATTAGAAAGTGTTTGAATGTAACTGTCCTTAAACAAATGGAAAAATTGAAATAAAGAAAACAAAAGAAGTGCACAAAATATTTCAGGAAATCAATTGCAGGACCTTGTCTTTACTTCCACCATTTAGAGCTTGATTTTACATTTAACCCATTCTTTTTCCTCATGCTTTTGCATGGGTACACTGACTACACGGTAAACCTAGGGAGAGATGTTTCAGTTGCAATTGGAATTATGTTACAGAACCAGTGTATAAAATATACAGCAAGAACCTTAGTTCACTATGCACATCCAGAACCTGAATTTAATGGGCCACAGTTGATGGGCAATTAGAATTAGGACTGATGATAATAGTATCCATAAGACAGTCCTCAGTGTTTACTTGAAGTATCAGTTTGTTGTCATGATCAACCAATATTTTAATTCATTTGATTTTTAATTTTTTTTTACTGGCAATCATAATTTAAGAAATTACATAGATACTGTATTAGGATTCTCTAGAGGGACAGAACTAATAGGATAAATATATATATATATAAAGGGGAGCTTATTAAGAAGTATTAACTTGCATGATCACAAGGTCCCACAATAGGCCATGTGCAAGCAAAGGAGCAAGGAAGCCAATCACAGTTCCAAAGCTGAGGAATTTGGAGTTCAGTGTTCAAAGGCAGGAATGGGGCAAACAGATGTAGGCTGTGAGGCTAAGCCAGTCTAGTCTTTTCACGTTCTTCTACCTTCTTTTTATTCTGGCTGCACTGGCAGATGATTAGATTGTACCCACCCAGATTAAGGGTGGGTCTGCCTTTCCCAGCCCACTGATTCAAATGTTAATCTCCTTTGGCAACACCCTCATAGACACACCTGGGATTGATACTTTGCATCCTTCAATCCAATCAAGTTCACACAGTATTAACCATCACACATATGTATACTGAACATAGAGTTTAGGGAGATCTTATGAATTTTGAGCATTTTTACAAGGAAGCCAAAATGTAGACGAAATTGGTTAAAAAAAAAACAAAAACAAATGTGGTTCACCCACTTTCAATTTTGTGCTATCAGTTATTAGAAGCAACTAGGATCAAAAAGGAAAGAAACAGTTTCTCCAGATAATTTGTCTTATGTAGGCTGATCCAGACAAAAATAAAAACATACAGTACAACAATAATTGGAGGGGGAGTTTTCTCATGTATTTCAAAAATGTCATATTTCTGTTATTTTCGGATTCTACTTGAAGACTGCAGAATATCTAAAGAGTAGGGAGTGTATTTAATAAATGGCCAGGAGAGAGATTCAAGATGGCCAATTAGCAACAGCTCAGGAATGTAGCTCCCAGTGTAAGCGCTGAGAACGAGTGGACGCTGCACTTTCCGACGAATTTTTGTTGCCCACAGACTGGGAGATTCCCAGCAGAGGAGCCACACGGGTCACCAGCGCAACTCTTTTGGCCGGCACAGCTGTTTTGCCAGTGCCCCAGCGCGGCACTTCCCGGTGCGGAGTATACGGGACGGACGGGCTCGGCTGGTCCCATCCCCACAAGGAAAACAGCAATTGGAAGTGCTGAGGACTGAGAGTTTCACAGCAAGCACAGCAAACCCAGGAAGGTCCGGCTCTGTGGGGAAGGG